>VDFB02048869.1:0-72730 GCA_007258455.2 Sequoia sempervirens
TTCTGGTGTGTGTTTGAGTTTTCCATTGTCATTTTGTGGAAACACTCAAGTGATTCTTATTGGTTCAATTTTCATCCATCTATTGAGATCCATTCTTATATGGTTTTTTTACTTTAATCCTATATGGTACATAACTTTATCGATCAACACTTGTCCTAGTTCAACATCAACTTGTAGTAGATTGAACAATGTTTAGAGTCATTGTCACCATATTTGACACATTCTATTTCAATTTCCTCCTAGTTTTGAGATGGAATACTCTTTAGTTAGGCTTGGGATTCTTGATAAGATATTGACAATTTTGAGTACTAATATGGTGACATGTAAGCAATTTTTAGAGAAATTCTTTATGTTACCTCTTGATTCCACCTCTTGAGTGAGAATCCAACAAATTGATAACTCACAATTTCTTTCTTATAAAATGAAGCTAAATTATTTGTTATAAGGATACCTACTAAAATACTCACTATAATACTATTTGTATCTAGATTATCTCTTATATGTGGAAACATTCATGTGTTCAATATTTTAGTTATTTCATGATGGATACCTAGTTTTTTTTGGGAGGGGTTATATGTCATTTGTATATCTTCTATCTTTTTGGGGGAGTTTTTCCTTCTCATACAGGTGGATGGTTTTCTCCTTTCTCTTCTTGAGGGAGGAATTTTTACATGGCCACATAAGATGGATACACGTTTGTTGAGACCCATCCTTATACATCTAAGGTATGCTTATGGAGGGTACATGGATTATTATATTTATGCATTAATTTAATATATTATCCTAGTTTTATGATCCATATATGATAAGGCTGCTTAAGTAGGTCTCTACTTGTGCAAGTGTCATCTCCCAAATAGATGAAACATTATTAGAGGCATCTTCTATATTTGGAAAATGGTTATTTACTCATTCTCGTTGCTTAGTCACTCACCTATTTGTCATTTTTCCTATGACTCCTTCTTGGTTATATCATGTATGTACTCATATCTTTTAAATCTTAAGCATTCTCTTGATTCCAACCATCTTAAGAAATATCTTGTATCACTTACATGTTTCAAATCCTTTGATTCATTACATTGTATTTGCACCCTCTTTTGGAATAACATATTATCTCGCTCTTTGAAATTCTTTGATTATATTTATGTATCTATTAGTGTGGCCTTCTTCTCTCATCCATATCTATGGGTCCTCTCGAGGTAAGATTATTGTTTTACGTTCTTAGTGGGTATTACCATAGTTGTTGATAAAACATTAGACCTATATGTCTTTCCCAATGGATTTTATAAAGCCACTCAGTGTTTCATGGGACCAAAATTTCTCAAGGATTATAAATAAACTATTTGTAATGATTCCCTAAATTCCTCGATCAATTTTGATATTATCAAAATCCATTCCCAAAAACTAGAGAACCAAAAACTAACTCTAGTTGGTTTCCAATTGAATTATTTAATTTTTCTTAGAAGATTTTGGCCAAATGTATCCACCATTTGTTACTCTCATTATTTTATAGATAGAGAAAATTATCTTTATTTAAAGTCATTAGAGCCTTGATAACATCATTTCCAGTTGGGAAGGGATTTATTGGGTCATTGTCTTTAGATAATTTTTTCCTTCTAAATTTAGACTTTGAGAAGGCTTGTGGCCACATAGAATGGCATTTAATTCTTGCAATGCTCAAAACTCTTAGATTTGGAAGCTTTTTTCTTTGGTCCATTCAAAACTTATTTTGTAATGCTTCAACTTGGTTTTTTGTTAGCATGAGAGTCTCTAAGATCTTTGGCCTTTTCCATTATGTCTAAAAGGTTTTTCCATTGGATTCTTCTTTGTATATTTTGGTAGTTAAAGATTTTGTTGATATGCTAGCACACAAAGCTTCACTTGGGTTGGTCAAGGGAATTTACCTCCCTTCCTTCACCTAGTCTAGTATCATGGGGTACTTTAGATAACTCATTTCTCACATTGGGTGAACAACAAGAATCTTTCCATGAGGCCATTACCTATCTCAATATATTTATTTTAAACTTTTAGTTGAAACTTACAATGACACAAGACACAATACTATAAATAATGTCATTTCTCATTGTCATGTTAGTTAAATATTTCTAATGGAAATGTATTAAAAGGGGAGAGTTTATGTTTCTAGAAATTTCCTTCATATCTAAATATTTCTTGTCATGCTCTAGTAGTATGTCATTCAAAGAATGTCTATTTCTGAATCTTCAGGCCTCTCACCTTGACAGGTAAGTTCTAGATCTACACAAAATTATTGAATGCTACTCATATTTATTATTCTTCATGTTGGGAACCTTCCAAAGCTACTTATGAGGAGTTAACCAATATTTAGATAAATTTATTGTAAGGAAATCTACAACAATCTTGTTGCTCTCATAGGTTTACCTAAGATATTTATTACCTTCCCTAAGACAAATGTGGTATGGGAGTATAGAGAGTCAAGCTCTCTTGCTAAGTGGGGTCTTAGATATATTGGAGGCTCTAAATACTAGAATATTCATCTTTGGTATTATATTGAGGAAGGTTCCCATATGGAAAGAAATGTTGGAAATGCATTGGTTTCCATTCCCTTCTCATCGCTTCTGCTTTGGTTAAAATCAAGGGTATATTTTTTTCTCAAAGTATTTAGAAATGTTTTGAGTGTGTAAAGCTCTTTCTCGAGTGGGTTGGTGATGGATTTAGGGTAGGTTTATCCTTCAATCAACAAAGTATTTGGTAATCTCCCATCATTAATTCTTCTAGCCTACCTTTAGTTGATTCCAACTATTGGCTTTCTGCAAAGGCATTCACACTATAAGGGATCTTGCCTCTCCCCTAGATTGGACTCCATGGCCAACTTTACAACTAAGATTTGAGCTCTCTAATTAATATTTTACTCCTATCTAGAGAATTTAGGAGATCACCCATGATGTCATAATACACAAGTTAGGTTTCAAGCTCCATGTTATTAGTGGAAATAATAGTGGTGGAATCATGATACAACCTATAGGAATTATATGATCAAACCACTCTATAGAATGCATAGTCCTTTTCTTTGGCTCTTATAAAAATCAACTTGTGTTGAGGTCTTCATTCTTCCCCTTCGCACTTGGCTAAATAATATGGTAGGCCATGGTTAAGAGCCTAAAATTACTTTCTTTCCATGAAGTTTATAATATTAGATTTTTCCTCTTGGATATAGATTGTTTCATCTCAGAAAAATTAGTCTAGATTCTCCACTTGTTACTATATTGAGACTTTTAAGAATTCCTTTTGGACTTGTTCTTGATACCATAATGCTTGGTAATGTTTGCAACATTTTTGCATCCTATCATTTGTAATTTTTCTCTTAGATATTTGTTGTTTTTGGGGATATTCCCTGTAGCCAATCAACATTGCTAGAATTTGGAACTTCTTAGATTTTCTATTTTTTTCAAATATGGAAGTTCTAAAGCTACTTTTTCTAATGAAGATACTAGTTGTAATTTTGCATTGACTAAGAAAATAAATGTGGTTTCCTCTAGGTATTTTTAAATCTAGGTGCACATAGAGAAAGTGGCTCTTAAGTTTCAACATTTACAAGATCTACTTAATTATTAGGGGAGCACCTCATGCACCATGAGTCGAGTTCCTCCCAATGGTGCCAGTCACACCATACCTCCTTCAATCACTTAAAAATGCGATCATTTGTGATTAAAACTATTTCTCATCGTCCCTAGTGCAACATGGATGCCACTTTCCCTTGTAGGATAACTTTTAGCTCTTGATAAGGTGCCATGGTAATGCACCTCCATCTAGCTATAGATTTTTTTACTATGATTTTGCACTTGCTCAAGTATTTTGGCCCCCTTGGTGATGTAGGATCAAATGGTTAATCAAGATAGGTGGGTGGATCTAGATTTTCTTGACTCTCTAAGTGGGTTGTACTTAGGACTAATCATCCTCATATACCACCCCTTAACACAATTGCATATGATTAAGTTGTGTTTGGTTTCTTACACCTTTTAATTATTTTTATTTTTGAAAAGAAATTTACAGTCATGTATGACAATTTTCACTTAACAAAGAGAAATATATGTAAATAAGTATTTAAAATCCTCATGCAAAAGAATAAATAACGTATCATCAAAGTTGACACAAGATATACCCTAGGAAAACCCTCAAGAGGGAAAAAATTAGCCTCCAAAAGTATCCATTACTCAATTATTATCTTATCAACAAAGATTACAATACATATGTAGAGTCCATGGATAGGTCTTTGAAACACCAAGCTATCTACATGTACTCCATGTGAGCAAGAATGTATCCACACATCACACGCCATGTTTCAAACCCTCACATATGCAACCTGCAAACGATCCTCAATAATAACCAACCTTAAACAACTACTCATGTGCTTGCTTTTATAGACATAATCTTGCACAAAACCACCAAGTGTTATTACATAAACCATGTGACTAATGCAATGAGCTTGCAAAATTATTTTCCCCCTCATTTACTTTTTGATATTAAGTTTTTCCAATATTAAATATTTCCCAATGTGCAAACCCACATTAAATATTTATCTTAATGTTACCGCAACACATAAAATGACCCCAAGAATGTCTAACCCATGTGATGCATGCATCTTTAGATCCCTTGGTTGTACCACAAATAATATTAAATTACATTATAACATTATGCAAGGTGAACAACACACCTTTTCCTAACAATTTTGGGCCATAAATACCAATTGACCATCTTTTTATTGTAAACCTTCTATATAATCTTATAAATTTATTTTGCTTATTATTAATTATTATTTCCATTAAAAAATTGTATGGAGAGATTGTAATAAATCTAAATAGAAAAGTAAAGATTCCTTCTAGGTGGAATCTAGGTTAGTGAAATTAATATGAGTAAATGAGTATAATCAATCTAAATTAATTATGTATGTAGTATATGGATATAAATTTGGCAATATACTTTATAAATAAATTAAAATGGAGGTTGATCTTAGCTCAATAATTGAGGAATGATGACAAACAAACACATTTCTAAAATTTGTTTGCTATGAGATATGAAAATAGTGACTCTTTGTTACTGAAATATGTTAAAAAGTCTATAATAGATTTGTGTTATGTGAACAAACAAGTTTGGTGATGTGAGTAAATTCTTGATTGTATATCTATACTTGTGTTTCAAATTCTTCTTAGTAATTGTAGCAATCTTGCAATTTCACCTATTATAGAGTATTATGCTCTACCTTTTCTAAAAGTTTGAGTTAATAGCATAGATAAATACCTTTATTAGATTGTTATACAATCAAATCATGAGGGAACTAGACCTTGACCAACCCTTTGAAATTATACAATAGTGAAAGCAATAAGCAAGCACCTAAGATGCAATTTCTTTACTCTTTTTATTTCACAAAATCAAGGTGTGTAGCTATTAATTACTCTAGTGCTCTCTTGAATGCATGAACTTTAGAATGCTTGAGATTATTATATTGATTGCAATAAATGTCTTTTAATACTAGCACATAATGTCATATTATATGAAAATTGTGGTTAGGTGGTTCAAGGTAGAAGGGTAAAGGAGTCTAGTTGACCAATTTTGAATGTTGAATTTTAAATTGAAAAGAGATAAATCTACAATAGTGAAGTTGCTTTCATTTGTATGAAATCATTTGAAAATAAAACAATAATCAAACTCAAATATCAAACAACTAAATGAAAATAGATATATAAATAAACATGATAAATATAAAGATAAAAAAAATGTATTTAAAAAATATATATTTATAAACAAAACAAAACCATTGACTCTCCTCTAATTGCAAGGGATTGGGACTAATTTTCCCTATTCATAATTAAAAAAATAAAACCATACTCCACAACAGCAAAGGAAATTCATGACATTCAACTCACCTTATTATGTATTATGTATATTCTATATGGCTTTATTTTTTGGGAGGTTATTATCTTTCAAAATAAAACCCTAAACCCGTTAAACAAGATCATTCTCTGCCCTGCTCGGTTGAATTGTAACATCATTTTTCATGAACATTATCATTTTCATGGCTGCCGATCCAAAAACATGAGTGACTTTACCAGCCCACTTTCATTCCCTGGAACTACTTCTAAACTCCCCAATCAAAATGACGTCCTCTGCCAAACACTTCCTCAGAACGCCGCTTACCCAAATGTTAACTGCAAGAATACACGGTGGGTTTCACAGGATTCAAACCCCACACATAGCCATATTGCGTTCCATAGTAACAACACTCAATACCAATGAGGCAGCTGGAGCTGCTCAGATACTATTGCAATCAACAGAAGATGCAAAAGTCTCAGAAGCTGAAACGGGTCTCTCTGAAATTCACGTGGATGTCTCAGATATCCAAGTGAGTCCGACTGAAAGAGTAGTAAAAGAGACAGGCAATGAAACGACAATGGAGAAAGACATGACCAGCATGCCCAAACGCATTAAAAGAGGTAAGCCCCAAATTCCTGAAAGCCCAGTTGAAAATCTTATCAAAATCATGCATAGTGGCCCCTGGAGCCCTAAGTTGCAAACAAAAATGTGGAACGCAGCCCCTAATTTAAGCCATAAAACAGTCATGGGTGTTCTGGGTAAGGCGAAAACATCAAAACTTGCCATTCGGTTCTTCAGATGGGCTGAGAGAAACGGGTTCAAACATGATAGTTGGACCTATTTTAAGATGCTTGAAATCTTTGGCAGGGCTAAAAAAATCTGTGCTGCCAGGACACTCCTATTTCAGATGCCTGATAAGGGGGTCCGGTGGAAAGATGATGTTTTCAATAGCCTGATTAAGTCCTATGGCAAGAGTGGGATTGTGATGGAGTCTGTTAAGATGTTTAAGACAATGAGGGAAATGGGTGTAAAGCCTACTCTTTTGACATACAATAATTTTTTCTTTGCTTTGATTAGAAGTGGTAGGACTGACATGGCCAAGAGGTATTATAATAAGATGTCGGAGGATGGTTTGAAGCCTGATGTGTTTACTTTTAATATTCTTATTAGGGGTTTTTGTCTGAAGGGCAAGTTTTGTTCTGCTCAAAGATTTTTGAATGATATGATCAGTTCCGGCATTAGCCCTACGGTGGTGACATATAATACTCTTCTGGATGGATTTTGTAGGGCGGGGAAATTGGATGATGCCCTGAATGTGGTGAATGAAATGAAAGAGAAGGACATTTCTCCTGATGTGGTTACATACACAACTTTGATCAAAGGATTTTGTAAAGAGAACTCTGTGGACAAAGCCTTAGAGTGTTTTAAGGAGATGGTCAGCAAAGAAGTGAGTGCCGACGAGGTTACATATAGTACTTTGGTTCCTTGCCTGTGCGAGGCTAAAAAATTGAATGAGGCACAAAGATTCTTGAATGACATGGTGCAACGTGACATGAAACCCAGTGCTTTGATGTTTCATGCTTTGATAAATGGTCAGTGCAAGGCAGACGATATGAAAGGGGCAGTAGAGACTTTTGATCATATGTCCAAGTTAAGCATTTTGGCTGATTACGCAACCTACAAAGTGCTGATTATTGGCCTTTTTAAGAGAGGAAAATTTGATAAATCTATTGAGATCTTGGATGATCTTTTGCAGAAAGGTGTTTTACAAGATCCTGAAAAAGTTAGGTCCGAATTCAAAGCATATGGTCCTATGATCAAACATCTTTGTGAAATAGGTAAAACTCGGAAAGCAGAAGAGCTTTTTAGAAAGTTGCTTAAAAGGGGAGATCCGGATTCTTCAATCTTTGAAAATATTATCCTTGGTCATTGCAAGGAGGGCACACCTGAGGCAGGTTTTGAGCTTCTTAAAATAATGCTAAGGAAAAGCCTTACTGTAAGTGCTGATACATACAATGCTTTGATAGAAAGCTATCTGCAGAAGGGGCAGCCTCCAGAAGCAAGAACTGTTTTAGATAAGATGATTGAAAGCGGTCACTTGCCTAGTGCTTCTATATTCCGTGCTGTCATTGAAAGTCTCTTTTCAGATGGTAGATTTCAGACTGCTAGCAGGGTTATGAAAATTATGTTGGAGAAGGATGTGAAAGAGAATTTGGATCTAATGCCCATGATTTTGGGAGTTCTACTTGACCGTGGGCACATGGAAGAAGTCTATGACCGCCTTAATTTGATGTTTGAAAAGGGTTGCATTCCTGATTTTAATAAACACATAGATGAACTTTGTAAGAATGGGAAATCACCCACAGCTCAGAGATTGCTAGTATTTGTTATGTTCAAGGAATGTAATATAAGTACTGCAACTTATGATACAACTATAAATGCTCTTTGCTGTGATGGCAAACTTGATGATGCTGTTTATCTCTTACGTGGAATTGTAAAGAAAGGTTGGCCACTTAATCTGAGCTGCTATGATACCTTCGTCAGAAGCCTTCAAGAAAAAGGCAAAACAGATGATGCAAAATATGTTACAAGGGTTATGCACAAGAGTGGTGCAGGAAAGAGTTGAAAGCATTGCCAACTATATTTACTTAAATTGTAGAATCACTACAGTGATTAGTACTAATCACCAGAGGAAATTGAATCAGAATTTTGACTTGGTCACTTTTCAAGAGAATCTATGAATGCCCTTGCAGGAGATCATGGAATAGATCATGGAACAATATTCATTTTATTTGAGATGCTTTTTGTTGGATCTGCTCTAAATTTGTTATTATTGAGTGAGATGCAGGCTCTAATTCCATATCCAGAAGCGAGTGATTCATGGCAAAAGAGGCAGTCACCATGAAAGATTTTCAATAGAGTTTTTTCATGTTTTAATTGGGGCGACAATAAATTTGCTTTTTGTCACCACATCAGTTCATTGCATCTGGCATCATTATCTCCTAATTCACATTTTTTTCTCATGAAAGGCACTTTTTAATAAAGTAGTAAATGTTCTAGCCGTACTTATTTTTAAATATTATAGGAAGTTAGTTTTCATAGAACCAATGCCAATATTTTATTCTTTATAATGCAGACTTATATTTTTTTACTTCTTACAGTATAACTGTACCAATTATCTACTTGATGATAAGTTACATTTAAAGCAAAGAGTGACTCCTGCCGACTGACAGCGAGTCAGTTTAAACTTTCAGATAGGTGTATGAAAAGTAAAACTCTGGTTGTCAATGAAGATCAGTTAGGAATACATATGACTGGGATTATCAGGGCTTAAAATAAGATATAATATGAGGCCTATTCTGAACATTACTTCAGAAATATGAGGCCTATTTTGAACATCACTTCACAAATATGAGTTTTCCATGTCTGTTAAAAATGACAGCTGCACTTTGGTTTTCCAATTTATAATGAAAATTATGCAATTCTAAGGCATATATTGATTTCATAAAAAGATGTGCCCTAAATTGGAAAATGAATGAAAACATACGAAACTGGACCCTCAAAAAAAATATAACACAGATAAATTGGAAGAGGAACTAACCAAATTACAAAATAAATCGAATATCTCGATAAATGAATTGGTTCCAAGAACTTAAACCTAGACCAGAGGTATTGGATCAAAACTTGAGCTCAAAGTTGAATTTATAGATCTTTTACTGGGGACTACCCTGTTCGACAATCTTGAATTTCATGTGCAATTTGCATGGGCCTTATGATGTACTAGTCAGTTAACTACTTTGTCCTTTCAAAGGAAAGTGAAATGTTATGCAATTTGGAGGGCTTCGTATGAAGAATTTTTGTAACATGGGTTTTCATAGGTATACAGATAACGTGACCGTTCAAGTCTATGCTAAGCTCCTGCTACTTAGGAATTTGTGGGGCTAAATGAAAATGCTTTCCCTCCCTGATTAATAGGAAAGGGAAAGGAATTCCTCTGATACCCATTCTTCTCATTGTATTAACAATGATTGATGCAGTGTGGGATTAGTACCAGAAAGCAAGAAACAGGACGTCAATTTGAATCTCAGTCCTAATCAAACAAAGCATCGAATTAATCTGCCCAAAAATGCAATAAAAATAGGCCCAAAACATCAACTCCAATGCCTTAAGATAATATAGGATCAATGGGTAAAAGACTCAACTGCACCCAAACAAACATAGATTCAAGCAGCAGATTTAATTTTGCACTGTTGAGACAAAGGGCTCAGATAATTTAAGTATGGAACAAAGGGTGCAATACAAGGCTCCATGCATCCCAGTACTACTCCATCAAATGAAGCATGCAACAACAAGACTTTATCTATCCTGATTCCCCAGCATGTTAATTGGAATACGAGTGTAGCAAATCTAATACAAAGACTCTAATCCTTATTACAAGTGATCAGAACACAGACCACCATTGAACCCAAATCTAAAATTCAAGCACAGGTAACAAAGTTCAAATGCATTGGAACTCAGAGGCCCAAGGCTGCCTCAAAATCAACAATAGTAAATTTACAAAATGAAAATTTCAATCATCCAACTGCATTCAGTTTTCTCTCACACATATGCCAGAAATATTTGCCATATTATGCTACTAGGGTCATTCTACTTGTAAATGCATATTCACATCAAACGACCAGGGTCTTCTGTGGGGAATCTATGTTCATAGTTCTTTGTAGTCTCTCTCATGGTGTGGAGGTTTGAGTCCTAGCGAACAAGGAATTGAAAACAAAAGCTCAAATGCAAAGGAGCTCAAAAGACTAAAACTGCTCTTAAAATCTGTAATATCAAATTGGAATTCTGAAGCATTTGGCAACATCCAGTTCTCATATGATACAAACACAACTTTTGTCATTTTACTTGTATATTCTATCCATAGCGAGGGCTAAACCAAGAGCCTAAGTTAAAGCACTTATGTTCATTTGACCTCGTCTCCTCTTTCAAGAGGAACCCGCGTGTGCAGGTTCTATTGATTGTGTCTCCTGTTGTTGTATTGTTTTGTATGAATTTGTGTTTCTTATTGGCATAACACTGCAGTTATTCTACCAGGAAATATAAATCTGGAGCATGCGTTTGCTACTCTTGATTGCATAGTCTTTGTGTGAAAGCTTCCAGACAATGGAAACTTTTTCCTTTGTTTTTTTATAGCATTGCACATTATTTTGTGTTCCTTTGGGGATTTTATTTTAATATTTATTGAGAGGCGTCTGCATAGATTTTAACCAGCACTGACATTAGGATAGACTCTGTAGTCAAATCTACATGTTTTTTGGAAGGTTCCTGGCGTTGTGATTTTATTGAGAACTTCAGTTTGCAGTCTTCCTGTTGCACTGGGATTTATGTATGGTTCATTCCAGTAGCATGATTTTACAATTGTGGAGGCTACTTAATATTTGTATAAGAGCAGTGCTGGAAGTTACTTTTTACTGTGTAGCCATTGTTGCTAGAATTTAATGTAGCATTTGCTAACTTGAATGTCTGGGTATGATATCTCTATTAGGAATGTAGATCCATGGGCTTATAATGTCTATGCGCATAAATATTGTGTTTCCATGTATGTTAAACCTGATAAAAGAGATATGTCTACAAGGAAGCACTACCACACGATGGAGTATAGCTTGATTGCATTATGGGACTGCAAAATATTTATCTTTGTAATTCTGTGATGCAAGAGGTTTCTGAATTCAGGATCAGTAGATAGGGTTTGAAGTTGCAGTCGAGGAAAAATGGCCCCTGTTTGTTGTTTGCAGAGCAGTGTGATTCCACCAGATCCAGTTAATGATTGTCTGCAAGTGGTGAAAGTGCCATGCTTCAAACACTGTGGTTATAGACATAAACTGCTATTATTCTGCAGCATACCCTTTGAACCTAACTTTTGTCAATAAATAAACAGTCTGCATTTGTTGTTTTATTGCAATAAACACATTTTATTGCATGTTATGTCTGAGCTTTGAAGGATGCAGTGTCAGATTCTGAATTTCAAGTAAGCCTAATAAGATGTTTTACATGTAAATATTATTTTTGTAGGAAATGCTAAAAGATACAATCAAAACTAAGACATACCAAAATGTGATCTATCATAATTCATTCTCTTCAAGGATAAAGTAAGCCTAATTAGATGTTTTACATGTAAATATTATTTTTTGTAGGAAATGCTAAAAGATACAATCAAAACTAAGACATACCAAAATGTGATCTATCATAATTCATTCTCTTCAAGTATAAAGTTGTACTTGATGTTGGAGCTGAAACGGGAATTTTGTCCTTTTTTTGTGGTAAATGAAGATATTGTTGCTGCAGTGACAAAGGTATGAGAAACAAACCCACTATATCTATTAGTTGTTTCTGTGACATTCCATTTAGAAAATTCATTTGAATTGATTGAAATTTAACTCCACGCCTTATGGATCTTGCTTTATCTGAATTATTACAGCTATGTAATATTTGGTAGAGTATTATAAATGCTATAAAATGATTGTAATTACATGATGTATTGGCCTATTTTTTAGCACAAAAAAAAAATCACGGCTTTCTTTATCTAAATAAATATTCTCACAAAATCTGTTGGGTACTTGTTTTGAGGATTCAAGAGCTATTTTCAGTTGTCAGATGAACTTATTGAGTCAGTCTCCTGTTGAGATGCTTCAAAGGTTATCTGTTTTATATTTCATATTTTATTTGCTAGCTGAAGGATGCCATTTGATGAAACTGCAAGTATGTGGCAATTTAGATGGTTGTCCTCTGTGAACATTGTCTATAGTTTATTAACTGTAGTCTGTTAATAATGAGCCTGAAAATGATATGCCTTATACACATAGAAAGTTGGGTGAATTGTCTTTCTCTTGTGATTATGCTTCTTGGTGCGAACATGTTTTCAAGCATGTTCTTTTAGTTACCTGCATCATGCTCTTTATTTTAATATTTGCATATAAGCTTATAAAATACCAGTAAGATTGTAGAATCGAACTTTATATTATTGATTGTATTTGCATAAAATACTAACAAGAACAAATGTACAGTGTAGTCTTGCTCTTAAACAACTTGCCTTATCTTTAGTTTATTGTCTCTCGATAGTCGGATAATTTTAAAAGTGAACTCATTCTAACTTGCTAAGGGCACACTCATACATGCTAATTTTAGACTTGAAATTTGAACTTGATTTCCCTTTTTAGTCGAGGGTGTGCTCATATAAGGGGTTTGTGAATTTGAGTTTAGCTGCCATTTCACCTTTGTCTGCCATGCACTCAACAATGAGAATTTGATCTTTGCTTCTGAATGCCTATTCTCTTCACATAGTACACGCTTGTATATACAAATCTGATCCTGAATTTGAAACGTTTAATTTCTTCACATAGGTCTGGACCTACAGTCAACAATGAGAATTTGATCTTTGTTTCTGAATGCCTATTCTCTTCACATAGTACATGCTTGTATATACAAATCTGATCCTGAATTTGAAATGTTTAATTACTTCACATAGGTCTGGACCTACAGTCAACAATGAGAATTTGATCTTTGTTTCTGAACTCCTATTCTCTTCACATAGTACACGCTTGTATATACAAATCTGATCCCAAATTTGAGATGTTTAATTTCTTCACATAGGTCTGGACCTACAGTCAACAATGAGAATTTGATCTTTGTTTCTGAATGCCTATTCTCTTCACATAGTACACGCTTGTATATACAAATCTGATCCTGAATTCGAAACGTTTAATTTCTTCACATAGGTCTGGACCTACAGTCAACATTGAGAATTTGATCTTTGTTTCTGAATGCCTATTCTCTTCACATAGTACACACTTGTATATACAAATCTGATCCTGAATTTGGAACGTTTAGTTTCTTCACATAGGTCTGGACCTATCTGTATAATTTTGAACTTGATATTTAAATTAATTTTCCTTCAAATGATGCCACTTAATGCATTTACAGATCTTTGTCTTGAAATATGAATCCCTTTAATTAGGTGCACACTTGATAACAGGAAGAAATCCTTTTGAAAATTGAAACACCGTTTCACCTTGTATTGTCTTATTTAGTCGTAGGAATGTTTATAGAAAACTTGTGAACATCATGATGAGTGATTTAATTTTTTAGTTCTTTTTGGTCTACGTGCTCAACTTGCCTTTTGCATCGTGGGTATTTTGAGGCTCCAAATTTTCACTACGTCCAGGGTTTATAAATCATGTGCTTTGTTTATACCTCTACTTGTTCCCTAAGCTGAATAAATCTAAAATCAAAGATTACATTCTTATGCATAGTGAATAAAGATTTGTTAAGGATTTATAATACATTATTATTTTGAAATACACACGTGAATTGATCCACAAAAGCTAATGCATACTTAAATTTGAAGTCTACTTTTTGGCCCTCTTTCCTTTTGCCTTGTAATTTAAAGCATAACTTTGTAGTTATGAAATAAACCTAGCATACTATAGATTGTACCCTTAGCTCTATTCATTATCCATATTACATTGTGGGGATTAAAAATTCTAAAGGGATTTAAAAAAATGATTTTTTCTCTTGATCCTTCGATGCCTGCCTACTTATCATTGTAGAACTCTAAAGTTACCTTCCAACTAAGAAAGAATTAAAAAATAAAATTTGAGTAACACCCTTAGATTATTTGAAATGTATAGCTTCAAAGACTCATAGCAATATAACATAACAACATATTGCACTTAAAACTTTCAATCCCCACCACCTTTGTATTACTTCTCTTAGAATTTTGGACTTCCCGAGAAAGCTCATAATTGCTTCTCGGCATAATTTTTTTCCAACTTATAAGCTCAAATATATCACAAATCACTTGAATTTCTTTTATTTTGGGTACCTTTTTTGGTATGAGAATCTAAAAATGATTATTCTCTTGGATTTTTTTTATAATCTTCATGGCATCCCCACAAGGGTCAAGCAATCCAAAGACATGAAGTATGAATTCAAAGGTTATTTTATTACCTCAAAGATTACTTAAACACTCTTAGATAATAGTGATATAAATATATGACATGTAGATGTTGAATAGTTCATTGAAAAGGTCAATAAGGAGGATGATAGGTCACATTGGGCTATTTGTGTTAGTTTTAGGATCAGAAATGAAAAAAGCAAAGAACACAACACAATAGACTAATGAACACAATAGTTTACCCGGGGAAAACCGTCCTCGAGGGAGAAAAACCCAACAAAATATCTCTTATATAATAGAAGAAATAAGAGGATAAATTTGCTTACACCATAGGCCAACACAAGGCCAAATTTGATACAATGAATAATAGCACCCCTCCTTGATGCAAAGATACAAATGAATGTGATTGTCCTTGAGATCAAACCGTTGCTACTAAAATGATTTGTTGCTACAAGTGCGAACTCTTTGAAAGAATGCAAATTGAAATGAGAATAACTTGATGATTAAATGAATGATCACCACCTTGTATACATACAAAACTAGGTGACTTTTCATCTAGGTTGGCTCCCTTAGAAGATGAGAAATATAAAATATTAATTGCAACATGAAGGCCGACCAACCTTGAACAAAGGGAAAATAGCACCCGAAGCTATAAAACACTAACACTCCCTCTTAGCTAGGGAGGTATTTTCTAGATATCCTCGTCATGGAGTCTCTCAACATGATGCTCATAATGGTTGCACCCACATCTCAGTCTTAGAGATGTACAAGAGTTCATCACGGAGTCTCTCATCGTGATGTCGTCATGGAGTCTCTCAACATGACGCTCATAATGGCTGCACCCACATCTTAGTCTCAAATATGTACAAGAGTTCATCATAGAGTCTCTCATTGTGATGTTGTCATGGAGTCTCTCAACATGACGTCTCATCTCAATCTCAGAGATGAATAAGGGTTCACACCTCATATTTCTTCATCTCAGAGAAATATACACTACAAGGGCTTTCACCTCATATTTCTCCGTCTCAAAGAAATATACACTACAAGGGCTTTCACCTCATATTTCTCCATCTCAAAGAAATATACATTACAAGAAGTCTTCATGATGATGTGACTCCCTTTGAAGCTCCAAGTACTGGCATCAACCTCCTGACCTCCTCGTCCAAGGTTGCCTCTGTTGGTTTGTCAAACTCCCTATGAATGTTATTTCCTCTTGATCGACTTTAGAATAAAAAACCTTTTGAATTGACTTTAGAACTTGGCTCCTTTTGAGATGTCCCTATGTCAATCTCCGCAGTAGAAACATGTTGAATAGTTCTTAATTTGCAATCTCGAGCAAAGTGACCATATTTGTCACACTTGAAACATTGAATGTGAGAGAGATCCTTCTTCTTCGGTTTTGGGGCAGAATCTAATTCTTTGTCTCTATTCCTCTTTCTTTGCCTCTTTCTCTATAAGTATGTGTAGCAAGAACTTGATTTTCTACATCATGATAATTTCGCCTAATTCCTCTTGCTGCCAACTTGGACTCTTCTTGAATACAATAAGCTCAAAGACAATCAAACTTGGGCAACTTAGATCTCCCACTAGTGCTTTGAATGAAGGGTTCCCAAGATTGAGGAAGACCATTTAGTGCCAACATAAAAAGATCTCTGTCTACAATTATATCCCCAATAGTGCTCAATTGATCTCTCAAATCAACAATCTTCATAAAGAATGAGACGATTGAATCTTCTTTGTCCATTTTTACATGGTGAAGCTGTTGCTTCAAAGCAAGGCTCTGCTGGTATTCTTGATCTCATATAATCCTTTTAGAGTATCAAACATTTCTTTAGTCGTCTTCAACTTGGAGATGATTGGTACTAGGTGATTCATCACAGAGTCTATCATGATCTTTCTAGCCTTAGTGCTATTTTTCTTCCATTGGATTTTCTCAGTATCATCGGAAGGCTCGGTCATATCATATTCCACAAAATTAAGAATATCATTCTCCTCTAATGAAATGAGTACCTTGGGTTTCCAAGAGTTGAAGTTTGAGGCTCCATCAAGCCTATCTTCTACCTTGACACTGTTCACCATTTTCTTTTTCTGCACAAATTCACCTTCAAAGATTTGTCCTTAGGTTTGAATAAATTGCAACCTTAGATGTGCAATACTTTGCCTTCAAGATCTGCCCTAGATGAAGAGTTGACTACTTAAACAAATCTGATTAGATCTTTTCTTAGACCTGCTCTGATACCATGTTAGTTTTAGGATAAAAAATGAAATAAGCAGAGAACATAACACAATAGACTAATGAATACATCAGTTTACCTTGGGAAAATCCTCCTCGAGGGAGAAAAAGCCAACAAAATATATCTCTTATATAATAGAAGAAATAAGAGCAAAAATCTGCTTACACCATAGGCCCAACACAAGGCCGAATTTGATACAATAAATAATAACACCTCTCCTTGATGCAAAGATACAAATGAATGTGATTGTCCTTGAGATCAAACTGCTGCTACTAAATGATCTGCTGCTACTAAATGATCTGTTGCTACAAGTGCGAACTCCTTTTTGAAAGAATGCGAATTGAAATGAGAATGACTTGATGATTAAATGAATGATCACCACTTTGTATATATACAAAACTAGGCGACTTTTCATCTAGGTCAACTCCCTTAGAAGATGAGAAATATAAAATATTAATTGCAACATGAAGGCCGACCAGCCTTGAACAAAGGGAAAATAGCTCCCAAAGCTATAAAACACTAACAATTTGCACTACACATAGTGGTCATACAAGTTTCACCACTCCTAGTTTCAACATAATATTCAAAGTTAGTGTTAACATGTGCCCAAAATTATGATCCTATAAAGACAAAGATATATGCACCACAAAATGAGCTGATTCTTGATATCATATTGAATTAATCACAAATAATTTTAGTTGCATTACTTACAATAAGTACACCCCATTAACAATAAAGTTTATAAATTAATATTCTAAAAAGCATAAAATCACTTGTGTCAAAATATTGAATGATAACTAGCTGGTAAAAAGAAGAGAAATATCATATTGAATTAATTACAAATAATTTTAGTTGCATTACTTACAATAAGTACACCCCATTAACAATAAAGTTTATAAATTAATATTCTGACAAGCATAAAATCACTTGTGTCAAAATATTGAATGATAACTGGCTGGTAGAAAGAAGAGAAATAGTCACAATGATGCTCAAGATCCTTCAAAAAATTGAGTTAATTAAAGATACAAATTATTTGATTAAATTATTGTACAAGGTAGCAAAAGATCTATTGGCCAGGGATTTCCATATCTATATGTGATATTTCATGCTTACCATTACGGAGGACAAGAATATAATTTACTCGAGGAATTTAGTTAATGATCATTGACGCGATCAAATCTATGAAGTTTGAGAGAGCAAGTATTTCTTTGTGACTTCATATCTTGTATATCATTGGCAAGTAGAGTGATCTTCCCTAGATTGAATAAAGTAGGAGTCATGGTCTCGGAGAAAATAAATTATATAAAAATTATTCATAGCTGGAGCTAAAAGAAAGCTACAAGAATTATAACAAGGTGAATGATTCACTTATTTTCTATCTACTTAGGCTTATGGAAAATGATTTCAGTAAGATACTTTCCTTAGAAGCTACAATTATAATTTTTGATGGGCAAAATTGATTTTTTGAGTTTCTTTGATCACCTATGTCAAAGTGGGAGGTTTTTATATTAATACTTACAAGATACAAAAATATTAAAGAAATGGGATCATCTTATTAGAATTGTGCGGGTGACTTTGTGAGGTGAATAAGTTTCTTTTAGGAAAGCACAAGATAAATTTTCATTTTCTTCTATCAATTGGTGCTAAAAATGTAAGAAAAAGAAATGGTAGAAATTAATATATATATCTTTGTGAGAAAAGAGGTGGCTTTGAATGTAGGAGGAATATTGAGGAATTAATTAATCTATTTTTTAAGCACCAAATTTGTGTATAAGATGGTTGGGCTGATTGTAAGGATGAACAAAAAGTTAGAAATAAATACTATTATAGGTTGAATTCATACCAAGTTAATGCATTTGATGATGGTAGGGTACCAAAAGATATTTATGATGATGGAAAGGTGTTGGAACCATCATATAACTCAAATAAAATTTATTCTCAACCAATCTCCAAATGAATTGGTCATGGTAGATCCCAAAACTGAGGGTCCACAATTTTATAATTTCTTACTTCAAGGGTAGGGATATGTCATCAAGAAGGAAAAAAAGATGGTTCACCAACAAATTGTAGATGGTTATTTAGGCCAAGACACAAACAAAAAGGGTGTGAATTTAATAGGAATAATAGATAGCACAACCCATTATCTAATTTATATAGTGATGGGACTTCTGATCCCATTTTATTCACATCACCCCCTGTGACATCTACAATAGATTTTATGGGATCTCTCATCCCTTATCACTCTAGATAAAAAGGAATAATCAATGTAAAATTGATTTGGAGGTTTGAATGATGTTCCTCCTTAGTTCCCATAGCTTTTAACTCATTTCTTGATTTTCATGTTATTTCAAACAAGAATTACAACACATAGATGGTTATGAGAAGGGGATGATGGGCTTTATCATATAATACAAGTTTTTATCATCTCGAGGCTCATGTATACAATCTAGGTACCAAAAATGATGGATCTAAATATAACAATTTATTTTTCATACCAATTGTTAAATACCTATTCAATTTTTGGGCCTGTTGTGTTTCAAATGTATTCTACGAGATCAATAGTTGTGTTTGAGTTATAGATGAAGCCCACTATGTTTTTTTATAGTGTAGGAAAGCTTTGTATTATATTTATTTTTATAATAGATGTCTCCATGGTTGTTTATGATGATTCATGGAAATATGTAATTGTACTTATTTGTTTCTCCTACATCATTGGTTGACACGAATGTTAAGAAGGTTGTGTGTGTGTGATAAAACCTAATGTATTACAAATGATTTGTAATAATTATTCCTTTATTCCATATGGGTCATTGTAGTTCTCTTTATGGATTATTAAGTATGTCTATTGTAAAAACATAATCTCTAGTTTTCATATGACAACTAACACGGTTCTGTTGATGTTGTACTCTCTTTATTGTGCATGACTGTTACCTAATGGAGTAGGAACTAATCTATATTGGTTCAATATCAAACACTTGTCTTAAAAAACCTCCATTATTGTTAGCTATAGGTTTGGATTAGGATTTTATGCATGCTATTAATGGTACCTTAATGTAAACCAAGGAACCATTTTGAGTAAACCAAGATTGTTAAATTAAGGAATCATTTTCAATATGTATGCACCTTGCCAGTGTATGTAAATGATAAAATGAAAACATCTTAAGCGATCCCAATGATTTTATTATCTATTGGTGCATGTGCAAGGTGTGTTATCAGCTAAATAGAGGTCTTATGTAGCTAGTTGATGTCGACCTAGTGACAACTATAGGGGTCATGTGTACATATAGGTATTGTTTTTGATTAAATAAGCAACATTTATAGGGTGCTATACCCTTCACACAGAAATCCCACAAGACCAAAAGGAAGCTAGTTAAAATCAGAACATGAACTAGGAGAAGAACAAACATGAGCCACAAGGGCCCTGCAAAATAGGCCAAACATGCCACATACAAAAACATCTGACAAACAACTGTAGAACAACAAACAAGGACTAGACAACCCCAAAACCTGAGGGGACTAATCTGAATCACTTAACTTGAGGGCATGAAGAAGCAACGGATTTGGGGAGTCCTTCCTCAACACAACATACTAGGAAGAATCAAAATTGAAATCCACCAATATAATTGATTTTTAAAGTCATGTTATAATATAACTGATTTATAGGAATACCTTTTCAAATTTAAGTTGACCCCAAATTGTAGGATATATTACCCACTCTCAAAGTAGGCCAAAATAGCCATCTACAATTTGTTGATGAACCTCCTTTACATTCTTGATGGCATATCCCCACCCTTGAAGTAAGAAGTTATAAAATTGTGAACCCATAGTTTTGGGATCTAACATGACCAATTCATTTGGGGATTGGTTGAGAATAGATTTTCTTTGAGTTATATGATGGGTCCAACACCTTTATATAATCATCAATACCTTTTGTTGAGCACCTAGAATACTGAGAGGGGGTGGGGGGTGAATCGGTATTCTCTAAAACCATTTAATCGACTAAAACATTTAAACATCCATATGAAACATCATATTCAATTTGTAGTAAGGAAAGAAACCATGAAAGCAATCATCAAAACACATAACACATGAACACCAAATATTTACGTGGAAAACCCAAAAAGGGAAAAACCACAGTGAGGATTAGCTCACAATATATTATAACTGTTTATAAGATATTACATAAAGGCTCACTGTTAGGTGGTCTCACTATTTGGAGGACTCACTATCCACAAAATGAAGGAAAGATAGAAGAAATGGCTTACTACCAAGAAAGAGGGTTCAAATCATTGCCAAGATTTGAATTGCTACAAATGCATCTACAATATGAAGAAAATAGAGTTCCACTGAAGCTCAAAACATTAAATTTATACACTTCATGCTACTCTATTCTTACACTTTTCTTTGCTTTACATTCACTTCACACTCAGACACTTGAATTCTGAATTCACATTCACAATATAATAGTCACGCCATACTACACTACAACACTGAAAATGATCTTCCATTTATACCCATTACATTCACAAACACCTACAACATCAATTAGGTCAACATAATTAGATGTATCATGCATAACATAACTTGTCAGCTCAAAACATGCTTCATGCCACAACACAAAACTTATAACACATCAAAATAGGCCATAGGGTACCTATCATAACTCCCATAAGCTGATTAACACTCGATTTAACTTTGCACAAGCCCAAACTTATTAGGTTAGAACCACTGGTGAAGAAACACCAAAAATCACCAATAGATCATCCACAAAATGACATGTGGACCTCCAAAACACTCGCCACTTGGATCATAGATGTAACTAACACATGTAAACACTCCCGCAAATCCACATAACAAAATATTATTTTGTGGTGGAGTGTGAACCAAACAAACTATGTACTATGTATTGATTATACTATCATTGGTAAACCCGATATTTGTCAACTATAACTTTTGCACTGGAGGACATCTAGACATGGAAATTTGGATTTAAGGTCCTCAAAAACACACCAAAATTACCTTAGAATTGTAGACCAAATTTTTTCAATCTGGAGCAATATGGACCAAAAAATGGATGCTCCGTACATTGAAAACTATGTTTTGGACTTAGCCAAATATTCAACACTTCTATTCTATACTGGAGAAAAAAAAGGAACATCTTTATGCTAGATTACCATCACCATTCCCACTCATGCTTCACCAACCAATTGTGTATCAATATTCACATCGAACAACAATGTTGACATCCATGACAACACTATATATTATCATGCTCATGCTACCGACAATCATATCAATGGAAAACTCTTCAAAATTCCAAAAATCTCCCCCTTTTTCATTGATGGAAACATGCACCAAAAATTCCTGTCGAAATCTTCTCCAAACTACTCTCCCCCTTTGACATCAAGGGCAAAGGGTGCATACATATTTTCTATTCTTTGCTGCCCCTTTGACATCCCTCACATATACTTGCAATTATTTTTCCTTCCCCCCTTTTCATATATACATAATTTTACTTGACTTACTCACTTACTCCCCCTAACTGATATATACATATATGCATGCGAGTATAAATTTTTTTCAAAAGTCTAACCAACTCCACCTAATAGTGCTATCCATCAAAATTGATCAAAATTTGTATTGGTATACTTTTCCATTATCTTCTTCATATATACAATGAAATCTAAAATGCCTAAATAGAAAAGAAATATACACAATCAACTATAATAAGTGTTTGACACTTGCAATTTTGCAAGGTGTGCCTCCCAATCCTTTTTGCCTTCTTCCCATTCTTTTTTGGCCAAGCCAAGTATGCAACTCTAAGTCTCAAACTCCATGAGAAGTTCCTCTCCATCATCCAGAGTACTTGGTACCAAATTCAACTTCATTGCCTTCTCCACATTATTTAGAGCACTAGACATAGGTGTGAACTTTGCATTCACCAAGTCTCTAAGCTGTCCAAACTGCACTATAATATTTTCTTTTTGTTCCTGTAGTTGGCATAACTATTCATGCAAATTCTCAATATCCAATCTTGTACTCCCATTTGCATCATTAGTTGGGTCATAGGCACCAAATTCCTTGTCAATATGGGACTCAATAGATTCCATCTCATCCTTAATATTCTTAGTGGAACTAGGCCACTTTAAGAAAAATTGAAATAAAACCTTAGCTTTCTCAACACAACTTTGTACATCCTTAAGGTTGCTCTGTAATTTTCCATATGCGGTGGCACTTTTATCAGTTATGTCTGCCAAACTTGTCATTCACTTTCCTGCTCATTTCCTTCTCCAATTTCTCCTCAAGACAACTAGAATACTCTTTGAAGGAATCAAGCAATAATTTCAGATTTTGCACATCGGATACAAAATTGTCTATAATACTTACACTGCGGACACTCTCTTGCAACACCTTTACTACCTCATCTATTGACTCTACACTCTTTTGATGTGTTTGTAGGATCTCCTTTCTGATGGAGGTGTGGAATGCATCACTGAGCTGTAACTCGTGTAGGGGGGACATATTGTCCATATCCACTTGTCCATGTTGCATTGGAATTTGTAATAACTGGGCACAACCAAGTTGGAATTGTAGTTGCATGCTTAGAAGACTCTTCAAAGAATCCTTGGAGGTTCTAGAGGATTCACCAACTATCTTCACATTTTCTACAACATATGTCTTTTCCAAAGCATTTTCCTTGTCATCAATGTCGTCTTTTTCTTTTTCTTCATTCTTCTCAGGATTGCCAGATTCTTTCTCATCCTTCTTCTCATCATCAATTGATTTGCATTGTTATCTGGAGGAGGCATATTTTCTGTATTTTGTGCCTCATTGATCTTTGGGTTTTCTTGTACAACCTCTTCTTCAGAATTCTTCTCTATTTTCAGAGGGGGAGATATGACTTGTTTGAGTATCCTCCTTCTGCAACTCTTCAATATTTTCTTCTCCAACAATGTTTTCTCCTACTGGCCTCATTGATATTTGGGTTTTCTTGTTCAACCTCTTCTTCAAAATTCTTCTCTATTTTCGGAGGAGGGAAGATATGACTTGTTTGAGTATCGTCCTTCTGCAACTCTTCAATATTTTCTTCTCCAACAATGTTTTCTCCTACTGGAGGAGGGTTATCAGTAACATTTTCTTCTTTTGTAGTCACATTCTCCTTCTCTACTTCATGCTCATGTTTCTGAGCATCTTCATATTGTGCAACTTCTAATACATTAACTTCCAAGATAGGGACATCATCATGTTGCATTTATTCTTCACTATCTAGGAACATACCTAACTTCTTTGCCAACTTGGCAACTTTCTCAATAGTTTCATTTCTTAGCCTCTCAATATCATCTTTGTCTCAACTCATCAATGTAGTGACCCTTTGTTTGGTCCTAAACTCTTTATTATACAATTGAGCTAATGTAGCTTTGTCCTCATCAGAAAATGAACAACTAACTTTCTCTAAAGCAAAAGTCTTTAACTTTGCTTCTTCATTTATTACCTCTTCTCTTCTAGCATATAATACAATTTTAAATTCTTTTTGTAACTAGCTCTCAATATCTTTCAAACTAACATCAAATGTAGCAATATACCTTACTAAGGCTTCTTCAATGGTTGACTTTTCCTCATCATCAATAGTGGGATACAATGCAATGGTCTCCTCAAGATTTCCATACTCAGCTAGATGCTACTTACCAAAGTTTCTAGTTTCATTAGACTATGCTTTCAAACAGTTTGGGTCTTATCCTTTTTCTTCTTTTCTAGTTTCACTTTCTTTCTAGACTCTACTTTCTTCTCCCTCATTTGAATTATGTAGCCTTCCTTTTCTTTTTCCGTATTAGCTTTGCTATATGTATCCATAATGCCAATTTTAGCTTTTTTCCCACTGGTTTCTACTTTTGATACTCTAGATTTTATTTTTCAGATCAATGGTTCTATTTCTTCTTCTTCCTCTTCATCATAAAAATTCACATATGTCTATCTTGCCACCTTTTCCTTTACTCTCCTCTTCACAGGGTCATTTTGTTGCTTTGTCGAAGCAACCTTTTCTTTTGTAGGCACACTTTGCTATTTTACAGAAGCATTGGTTGGCTCCTTTCTCTTTATTCTACTGATAGAGGGCATAGTCCTGGAGGACTTGGGGGCAACTAGAGAGGGGTTAAATGTTCTACTAGATCTTCTAATGCTAGATGCACCTCCCAGAGAGCTAAATAAGCCTTTGGATTTCTCCACTTGGTCCTTTGATATACCCATCACCTCCCCAACATGTGTAGTCATCTTTTCAATAGTTTTCTTTATTTGTTTTTTCTTTTGCTCTATGTGCAAGTTTCCATAGAATTTTCTTGATATGTGCCAAATATCTCCTTAGAGGTGTCTCTAGGCTTGCTTAGCATAAAATCTACTAAACCAATAATTTCTTCCTCTATTATTTCATATCCCATCTTTGGAATCCAAACAGTTCTAGGCTCAACAACCTCTATTATGTAGTAATCCTTATTTACCATCAAAGTGATATAATTTTTGTACTTCTCTATCATGCTCTAGGGAATCCTTTGTCTGACTTGCATGTTCTTTTGAAAGGTTTTAAAGAAACCCCATAATGCACTCTCCCATGCATTTACGTTACCCAACCTCATTAGGTGGTCTCTGATTTGAAATGCTACTTGTCTATCCTTCAACCACACTATGTTCCTTGTTCTAGGAATCTCATTGAGAAAGTAAAATAATAAATAAATGATCAAAGTAGCAAACTTGAAGGGGTACTTGGAGTCCTTGGTCTTTTGCAAGTTCTCTAGAAATTGTGCTATGAGCAATTCACAGACCATAATCTGCTCCATTCTTAACCATCTCATATACTATGTTAATGGTCGTTGTAGAGACTGAATTTTCTTTGTTAATGAAAAATATTTTGTAACCAATCATCATAAAAGCATACTTAATTATGGGGTTCTCAATGTCCTTTATTGTCAAATCTTTCTTGTTAAACTTTGCACTAGTCAGCTTCATCACCACTTCATTCTTCACTGACTTGAATGCCAGAACTGGTTCGGTTGAGCATAACCTAATAACAACCCTAATATACTCCTTAGTGATCATGTGTAGTATATCCAACAAAATAAATCTATCATGAATTCTTTTCAAGGTATATCTTACCCATTCATCCACATAGCAAAAATTATGGAAATAGTTCCAGACATCGAGCTTTATCTCCATCAAGCTCCCGAACTCGGGTTTTAATACAAAATCGTCTCCGGTGAGTTCATTAACCCACACATCACCTATCTTAGAGTTATTGCACTCTTCCAAATTTGCATGAATATATATTCTTAGGAAGTCAACCTAAACTAGGACCTTAAAGAAATTATCATCTAAGCACTACCTTAGTATGGATAGCTTCAAATAAGAAGAAAAAAAATTTGGTTAGGTATTGGATGCTAATAAGGTGCATTTGATGTGGGGTCCAAGCCTTTCCAACCTAATATTTTAACATGTTTCTAAGGGTTCCCCTTCTCAAAAATTCCCAAATAAAGTAAAAGATTCTAGCCAACAACAAGCATTATCAAAATTTGGAATAGGAAGGACAATTTTAGATGGCCCCTCAAAGGAAATACCTCATAAAATACTTTCAAAGTGAAATTCTTAGGATCCTTGGATAGGGGAGCCATTATTTGTTGCCATAAAATCTTTAGCTCTAGTAGTATTATCTACAAAGGAAAAAATGGTTGAGGCCATTTGAAAAGGGGGTAGAATTCCCACAAACTAAAAGGTGAATTGTGAGCTTTTCCCTATCCTTGTTAATTGGTGCATCCTTGTTAATTTAATTTTGTTCACTATCAAGTTGGTCCACTGTGTGACTAGCACCCTCTCTGCTGTGCTTAAGGATGAGATGAATAAGAAGGCTACGGAAGAAGGCCCTAAATGGGTCGGGGAGGATGTTGTTAACCTCCTTTCTTAGAATTGGGAGAATGCTAGTTAGTCTGTTGTTGCTTTGTCTGCGGGGTGTTACTGTCGGCTGTTAATCTATTGTGTCTGTGTTTTGTTTTGGTTAGTGGTTTTTGTTTTTTGGACTTGATTTTTTTTGGCCCTTGAGGCTCGTCATGTAAAGGGTACATCACCCTGTAAATGCTGCTTATATTATCAAAAACACATTTGAAAAACCTTGATGCAAATTAATTAAGATAATGGTCATTAGGTCTAAAATCATAGTGCAAAGTCACTACACATGACTCATGAAGATTCACATGTATACCAAAGTTGGGGAAATGAATTAGACAAAAGTGTATGCTCTACACTTTGACAAATTTATTTACACCACTTTGAACACCTATTGTATATCTATCATTTTACCACTCAATTCATTGATCTTATTCCTCAACTCACTGGATAAATCTCCTTATCAACTACTTTATTCGAGACCAATATGTTCCTTTAAAGAATCTTACTAGCCTATACTATGACATACTTCAATCTAATTTGTAGGATAGGACACATGACATGGCTTAGCTAGGATAATTCAAATTTTAAACCTATCTATTACAAGTTAATCTTATGGAAGATATTCATTACCTCATATGGCATCATGTGCCAAATTTCTTGAGAAGAATTGATACAAATATGTACTTATCAATAGTGTTAGGTTATTAGCATGTTAGCAAAGCATAAGAGAATAATGTAGAAATGACAAGATCAATTGAAATAATAATCAACATCACAATAGTAAAAGTATCATTTTTACATCCTTAGGTATCTCACACATTGCATTATTTTATGTTGTATGTGAAATTTATACATGAAACCCTTGTACATATTGTAAGACAATGATTAGTATTTAATATTATGAATATATTTAGATCTATCTTTTTTTATGAATTTTAGATTTTGTTGTGTAAGAACATGCAAAAGTTCATAATCTAAGATTATACAAATAATATTGATATAAAATTTACATTTTAAAAAATTAGAAAATAACAATATTACAATATACTTATAAAAATATAAAATAAATCATTAATTTTGTAAAATTATATTATGTATACATTATAATAGATCAAATTTATTTCACAATTGCTATATTTGATTTTAAACAAAGATAAATTAATAATTTTAAAAAATATACATTCAAATGATCTTACATAGTAATAATAAAAATAAAAATATTTTATATAAAGACAAAACTTTCCAAAACCTTATGACATGTTTTATATTTTCTATTCATTATTTTCCAAAACTTTAAAATATGAAAAAGTCCTAATTACTAATCCTTGAACTTCAACACTACAATATTTTTTAACTCATTACCTCCAATAATGAAAATAAAATGACATAAATACGAGGTAAAACACAAATCTTAAGTACATATTTGTGACACAAGTGAATATTAGGGTTTTCAAAAGAAAAGGCTATGAGTATCCTTTGTCAACCAACTTTAGGAATTCACCATTCCAGAAGATAATAGATAAAATTATTCATGACAAAAAATCACATGTATCTCCATTTTATGTGGAAGCACAACACTACAATCACTGTACCAAATCCCACTCCATAACTCAATCCCACTCCCACTGCCCACCATCGATCAATCACAACATCTGAATATGTATTTGCATCTCCATCTTCAACAACTGTTTTGATTCTCTCTACTACCCAAACCAGAACTTAGTGTCCTATTTTCAAGTTGAGGTCCATGAAGATTGGGATTTCCTAGAAAAGAAGCTTCAAAGGTTGAAAATTGCTTTCACTATGGTATAAACCCATAAAGCATGTTGTTGGAAAGATTCAACACAAGGAATGTAAGTTTAAGAGTTGGGAATGAATCTTTCTTGACAACCTATTTTCTGAAAGATCCAGAGATTCCAAGTAAGCCATGGCTCCCAAGAACTCTGGGATTGAGCCGCTCAGATTATTTTTTGATATGTTGAGGGAAATTAAACCCTTAAGAATTCCCACTTTTTGAGGAATATTACCTGACAACTTATTGTGTGACATATATATGAACTTGTGTGCTCCAATTATCTTCTCATACATAGTTGCCCTTCCTTTTATCGAAACTGTTACTTCATCAACAAAAATGAATTCAATTTTTTTTTCACTATAACACTAATAGCAATCATATTGAGAATATTGTACATCAAAACTTTGTGTATTATTGACCATAGCATGCAACTTGCTAACATTTGGAGGAATACTTCCTGATAATTGATTACCAGGTAAATCTAGAATTTGAAGATTTTGCATCCTGGACAACTGGGGAAAAATTGTATTAATAAGCTTATTAGAAGCTAAGCTGAGAATTCTTAACTCTGTTAGGTTTTCAATCCATACATGAATGCTACCTTCAAAATTATTATTTCCCAAATCAAATACTTGAAAATCCCTGCAATTCACAATGGATGATGGAATAATACCTTGTAATGTGTTGCCATTGAGATTTAGTGTGCGAAGAGCTGTCAAATTTACCAACTCCTCTAGAATCTCCCCTTGCAAAATATTTTGAGCCAATTTCAAAACTGATAATTTAGAACACCTCCCAATGTTTGCAAGAATCATACCAACCAACTTGTTATTTGACAAGTCCAAAAAACAAAAAGAATATGAACCAGTACATATAGAACTTGGTATTTTTCCAGTCAAATTATTCCCTAATCATTATAGGAATAAATCCATTAAATCCATTATCTGACAGATCTAATATTTCAAACAAAAATCAAGAGCAGGGAGAGAGCTGTTTAACCTATTCCCATGCAATTCCACCATCTCAAAATAAGTGGATATCTTGGGGGGTAGACAACCTTCCAGTTGATTGTTTGAAAGATTGAGCACTTGAAGATTAGGAAGATCCCACAACCATGAAGGAAGATTTCCCACAATGTTGTTGTCTGAAATATCTAAAGCTTGCAACTGATATTGCTGGGACAAAAATGCAAGTAAATCACCTTCTATATTGCAAGACCCCAATCCAAGTGACTCTAGGTGGACAATTGAGGAACCCATCTTGTAGAGATGTTAATGAGAAAGTGGTTTTTGGAAAGGTCCAATTCTATAAGGCGAGTTAGATTTTCTAGTAGCTGAAGTGAAAAATCGCCTCTTAATGTGTTGGAAGGAAGTGACAATCTTCTTAAACTAGCCAGATTTGAAATGGAATATGGAATTGTTCCTAAAGTTTAGGTTAAAACACAATGTGTTTTTCAACTTGCAATTTATTACACTAGGCAATGTGTGTAGTGTCAATTGTGTATTGTGAAGGTTACTATTGCATGTTAAAATGCATGTTTTCACACCTCCTATTTCTTATAAGGAATTCACAACTATACATATCTCCATCTACATTTCATGAAATTATTTATGTATAGCCAATTGTAGGTTTCAAAACACACATAATTTTACAATTTTATTTGTCCAATTTTATTTTAAAACCCTATACACTTGTGAGAAACCAAAAAATATTAAAATGAGTTCTAATTTGTTTTTAGGGATTTTTAAATTTTTGATTTTTATGTTGACCCCACTTTTTGTAGGCGATATGAAAATTTAGCACAAATTAATCATGGCACGATGATAGTGTGTTTGGGTATAATAAATTGTAATTTTAAAACATGCCATGTTTTGTAACCTACAATTCAAAAGGTACCAAAAAAACACCATGTTTTGTAACCTATATTGTGGAGAAGTGTATTCCTTTTTTCCAATAATGGTAACAATAGTATTGTTTCTATTTGAAATATAAACTTGTAAATGCATAGTTAAAAGATACATGGGTTAGGTACATTTTGAATTACAGGTTAAAAAACATAGTGTGACTACTAATCTCTAAGTTCCACATAACTAGTTATAGTTGAATTTTTTTTTCCTTAAAACAATTTGGATATTCATATAACAGATTGGTCTAGTCAGGTTATTTGTAATATTTACCATCTCTACACATGAGACGGGGGTTCTAGACACCAAACAAAGGCCATCAAAATGATTTTCAAGAAGATGACATGCAAATACCCACTAGTTTAGTTTTCCTTGCTTTTCCCTTCAGCATAATGTAGACAACATTATCAACGAAAAACATTTTTTCTTATGTTTTATTTGCCTACAAATAGTACTACATTTCTATTAGCAATGCCCAAGGCTCAACTTAATAGAGATTGATTATAAATCTAATACATGTGTATCTGATAGCAAGATGAAAAAAGGAATCATGTTGGAATACACAATATGTTTCTCAAAATGGTCTTAAATTACAATTTAACCAAATATATAAGGCATGGAACAAGTATATCTCACTTGGTGTTTTTAGTCAACCCTTACATGTGGGTGATTCCACAATAGTGGTTTACAATTTTTTGGCCAAATTGGATACTAAAATTATTATTTTTAACTAAATCTTCACATTCAGACACCTATAGCGGCTAAACCACGAGGAATTTGAAGATGATGCAAACTATAGTCTCATCACATTTTCTCTGTAGATTCTAAAAATATTTTTTTCAATTTTTTTTGAATCAGATTGCACTTCTTTTTCCATCTCCCATGAAAACTGGTTTTTTTTTAGAAACAATATTTTAAAAAGTGAGGCACACCGTATAACGCATAATTTTTTTTCCATGAAGGATAAAATTCTAATTCTTTCGAATTTAAATTTGTAATTCCGATATCTAGTGCTTCCACTTGGTTAGATAGTTTTTTATGGAATATTTTTTCTTTAATCAAGTTTCAAGTCAAACCAATTACAATTCAAACATAGCGCGGCCGTATAACGTGTAACTTTTTTTGTATATAGTGAAATTCATTTTTTTTTGTTGGATCAAGGACTTTAATAACTGGTGCACTCATATTTTGAATTATTTTTTGATAATCTGCTATTTTTCCATATGTGCAAAACATAGACCTTCATTTTCGATGAAAAACCTATGTTTAATAAAACTAAAAAAACAAATACATAATAAAACCAAAACATATTAAAATTATATTCATTGGATAACTCGTTCTGAGGACTACCTGATTCCAGTTGGGTTTGTGAAGATTCCTCCATTTTCATCCTCAACCTGAGCTCCGAAGTGCCAAAATTTAGGTTTTTCTTGTGTCTTAGGGGGGGATGAGGAATAAGGGGGGTTCGTACGAACCTCTAGGGGTTCGCTCGAACCACCCTTCCATAAGGGATTTTGTTGGTTTTGTGGGCGGGAAAGAATTAAAAGGGTTCGCTCAAACCCTGGTTCGAGCGAACCTCTTATGTGTTTGCTCGAACCAGTAGGTTCGTACGAACCCCTAAAATCAAGTTTTTTTCCATGTATTCATTTTTTGTGAGTTTTCTTTCCTCACTTGAATTGTAAACCACTACTATGGCTTCACCCATGTATCCCATCTGCAAGTTGTATATGCATTCTTCTTCCCATATGAATTTACCACACTTCAACATTATGAACATATGATCTTTCTATGCCTTACAATTCTCAAGATTTCTTCTCTACATAACAACACGAAGTTGGGAGAACTATGAATTATAGTAAAGGAAGGGATTTTTAAAGATGAATTATTCATATTTTACCATAGAAAAGAAAACCCCAATGTAGTGATTTCATTAATTTGTGCTAAATTTAATATCACATACAAAAAAGATGGGATCAACATATAATTGGAAAATTTAAAAAACCTTGAAAACAAACACAAAGGAAAGTAACGTGTATTGTATGGAGGAAATCAATAACCATAACAACAGGGAGTTCAAAATACTATGAATAACAGTAAATTAAAGAAATGTCACCATAGTCATAAATAAAGAATATAATATTATAAACTAGAAAGGAAGCTGAATCATTCAAAGTCTACCATAAAAAATAAAACCCTAGTTTAGTGATTTCATTAATTTGTGCTAAATTCTTATATCGCCTACAAAATGATAGAATCAACATAAAAATCACAAATTAAAAAAACCCTAAAAAATACACAAAGAAATATGTGAAAACTTATGCTTGATGTGGAAGGGGCTATTCTCCTAGAAAATGGCATGCCTAAGGCAACAAAATGGAGTTTTCAAGCAGTCATGGAAAACCCATTGAAAATAAAAAATCTTTTTCACAACCCCTCCATTTATTCTCTTTATAGTTTCAAAGCAAAGGAAATCTGACAAACATTTCTATCATATATACATACTTTCTAAATGTGGGATGAAACAATCAATCACATTTTTTAGGGTTTTAAAATAAATGTCACAGTAGGAAATCACAATTTTCAAGCTTTCTTCTCTGCATGAACAACACGAAGGGAAAACTATGAATAACAATAAATTCAAGCAGTTTTACCATAGCCTTAAACAAATACCATGCTATATAAAATAGAAAGGAATCTAAATAATTCACATTCAACCATAGAAAAAACCCCAATGTAGCAATTTCATATTAATTTGTGCTAACTTTTCATATCGCCTACGAAAAGATGGGGTCAACATAAAAATTACAAATTTAAAAAACCAAGAAAAAAACACATAGCCAAATCGGATAAAGGGATGTTATGTTGTGTACCTACATACTTTCCTATTATCCATCTCTTCTAAATTTGGTATGCGCGCTACCTCTTTTCTTGCGAAATGGGGTTATCTTAGTAAAACGTCAAATATATAAATGAAAACACAGTTCTTTTGGCAATATTTTTTTTTATCGTCCATCATTTTTTGAAAATGTCAACACATGGGGCCACGTTAATTATGATCCATCGTTTTTAAAGAATCCAGCATATGGGACTACATGAGCGTAGTAAAAAATGACACGGGTCAAAATATCCATTCCCGCCTAATCTTTCGTTATCATGCCATTACATGGGAGATGAGGCATGATATCTCAAACATGTCGTTTTGTCTAGAGAATAGATTTTTTGTGGTTGAATATTGATTTGTTGAGAAAAATTACTCTTTATGGTCTCGAGGATGAAAACTTTTCATTCATCTATTGCTAGCTCTATTATTCGAGATAAATAGTTTGAAAAAATAAAAAATATTAGCCTAAAATATGGCATGATCAAGTCTCCCTAACATTCTATCAGATGTACTTTATAATTTTGTCCAAGTGTACGATGTCAAATTATCTTGACAATGGCTAACATTGGGAAAAAAGAGCCCCAATTTGTTACATGTGTAGAACACACTTCTCTTTCACCAATTTTTTAGTACATAGGAGAGGACCCACACTTGTCATACAACCCATTTCAATCATATTAAAATCTTCACAAAAACCCATGTAGTGGCTGGTATTGAATTAGTAATTAATCTCTAAAGGGAGGATGTTCTAATAACATCATTCAAAACATACACATTAATAACATTGAATGAATGATTATTAATGTTGAAAAGAGCCCAAAGAGCTTAGTTAGTGGGGTCACATCTTTGGAAAACTAAATTTTGATTCCACATTAGTAATAAAAGGGTGACAACACTACCATGTCCTACTTTGTAATGACTACACAAAATATGGCTAGAAGGCTAGATCAAATGTCAAGTAGAAAAAAACATAAAACTTTAAAATTTAACCTCTTACAAGTGGTGAAAGTCTAAACCTATGTATTTCATATGAACATCACTAATGGAGTACTTCCATGGGGGTCCATCACCCCCTTAACATTCCAAGAAATGCAATTCATGGGTGGGTGTCAAGCAACATCTCATCAACATCTGGTTTAACCGAAGTCAAATAGTTATTTTGCGACATAGTGTTATGTGTGTCAAAACTTCCAATTTAGAAGTGGGGAGGAACTTGATGGCCCTATATTTTGTTGTAAATTTCCTTCTTCCAAATTCCTTAGTGGACTTTGAGACCTGCTTTACATAGTAGGAGGTGCTGAATAAGGATGGGCATTGACAATGGTTGGTCAATTCAAAGTTGATGCCATTAGTAGGACTTGAACAATTTCACCTCACAAGATGCCTCCATAGGGGGGAAGGGGAGAGGTTTTGAAACATGAGTAGCTTGATTCACCAAACTAGAAGTTGTAGGGGAGGGCTTGTGAGAGCAATAATTTTTGATCTTGCTACTAACAACCATGGAATAAACTTCCCCATGTTTTACTAGTGTAGACTCACCGAAAGAGGGTTGAGCAATGACCTTATGGTGCGAAGAGACTAAGGAGAAAAAAATAATCTTGTGTTTTAACAATTGAAATCTAAATTCTTGATGTTATTAAGGTTGATATCATGCACTCATTATCAATATTTTATTTGAACAACTTGAATATCCATACCTTCCTCGAGGTATATGGAAAAGTCCACCTAAACACAACGTACTACTGAGGGCATGCTGAGTATAATTTTTGTGATTCAATACAAACAAATAGACCAACATAGTAGGCTTTCTAGATTAAGAAGTTTTGACAAGGCAAGGGCAGCCTTGGGAAGATAGTTTAACCCAAACTAGGACCCTAAAGGAATTGTCATCAACACAACAAAATCCACTACCTACGGTTTAAAAACTAGAAGTGGGGAATATTTCAACTAGGGGCCTTGACTAAGCACTACCTTAGTGTGGTTGGCTTCAAAGAAGAAAAAACCTTTGGTTAGTATTGAATGTTGACAAGGTGAGTTTGATGTGGGGTCCAATCCTTTCCAACCTCGTATTTTAACATGTTTTTAAGGGTTTCCCTTCTAAAAGACACCTAAATAAAGTAAAATATTCTATCCAACAACAAGCATTATCAAAATTTGGAATAGGAAGGAAAATTTTAGATGGCATCTCAAAGGACATACCTCATAAAATGCTTTCAAAGTGAAATTATTAGTATTATTGGATAAGGGAGCCATTATTTGTTGCCATCAAGCCTTTAGCTCTAGTAGTAGTAGCTACAAAGGAAAAAATGGTTGAGGCCATTTAAAAGGGGGGTAGAATACCCACAAAATAAAACGTGAAAACAATGTTGCAATAAAGGATAGGGAAAAACTCCCAATTTCTGAAATAGAATGAAATTAACAAGGATGCACCAAAGAACCTGGCAACAACCTTCTCCATTGTTCATAATTTTTGTAAGAGAATTGAAATAGTGTCCAATTCACATTTTCTACCTTATTATTTTTAATTTGAAAATAAACCAAAAAAGATAAAACCATCTGTGCACTACATGAAGAAATTTCTATGTAAAATATAAACTAATTTTTTTAGATACCTAAAAAAAATATTTTACTCAGTGGAACATTTTAGTATAGCTAATTAGTTACATTTTCTCTCTTGAGAGGGAGAGATAGATTATGGAGAAAGTAGAATGATGTATTCATCGAATTTCATGCCTACCTAATCATCCATTTGTGATTTCAAGGAAAATATATCATCTAATCCTTCAGTTGTAACAAATTGCAAGTTAAATCCATAGAAATATTAACCAAATCAATGCTTGAACATATTTGAGGGCATACAAATTCTTCATAATTCTAGAATTAGGTTAGAAAATGCTTCACATGCATGAAAATTCAAAGTCATATGTAGGCATAGGTTGAATAGGGGCTTAGATAGAAAAAATTGTATTCTATAGTGTCCTAGATAGGGGAAATAATGTTATTTATTTGTTAGAAAAATGTCAATTTTAATTGTATGGGAGACATGTTTTAAGCTTGTCCATGTGGTAGGTAGTGTTGATCAAGGGACTAAAACTAGGTAACACATGACAACATATTAGTGGTGGAACAAATAACCAATGAGTGGGCTAAAGTGGGAAATAGCTCTAACAAAATATTGTTACATATCTAATCTTGATTAGTCTATGCATGGACAATTGGTCATGGTTTAGAATCATAATGCATGGTGGCTAATTGAAGGAATATTTTCTGAAACTTAACTACTAAGGAGGAATTGATTATAGGTGAATGAGAATATGCTCTTTAGGTATGGAAATGGTCTAAGATCCTTAAAGCTAGGATAATTAGAGATTTGAAAAATAAAATTTTGGGCTAATAAGATAACAAGGAACATGCACTTTCATAAGAACACTAGTATAAGAAATCCTAGAGGTTCACAAAGATTACATGTTGAGAGATTGGGGGTTTTGGAAATTTAATACTGGCTTATTCAAAATTAATTAATTGCAACCAATTTAATATAATTCTTAATTTAATTAACTTGACATTATTTTTCTTTCTTTTATTCTTTTCCAATTTTGCAAATTCATTTTCAATAAATAGAATGCAATGATTTATTTATCAAATACATTCAAATGTTGAAATGGAAAATAAGCCACTCAATTAAAATCGCATAGTTATGGATAAATCATAAAAAATGGACTCTAAAATTATTTTTGATTTGATTTCATATTCATATGGGGTTATAAATGTGACACATTACAATCTATTCAAGTACGGTAGGGGTTAACAAACACACAAGGCCCAATATGACACCTCCAACTTAACCATCATTAGGAAATATCCCCAAAATGCAATGCTTAGGTGGAGAAATAACCTTATATTTACACACTCAAATCATATGTCAAATGTACTTGTAACATATGTAATAGCCAACAAATGCATAATCACCCATTGGGGTACATCATTGTATAAACCATATAATTAATACATCTAAATTGCCACACAATCATAATAGTATTCATTCATGAAAATGTATAAATATGTATATATTTATATATAATACCAAGGATAAAGTAAAGCATAGTCACTATCAAATCTAACCATAAAGCTATCACATGCATCTAACAATATAAAATGTAAATCTAGATGAAGCAGTATAAAGTAACATGTCTGAAAAACCTTGATACAAAGTAATTAAGTATAATGGTAATTAGGTTTAAATCATAGTCATAAAAATCATAGTGCAAAGTCATTACACATGACTCGTGAAGATTCATATGTATACCAAGGTTGGGGAAAAAATAGAAAAAAGTGTAATTCTCTACACTTTGACAACTTTATTTTGTACCACTTTGAACACCTAATATATATCTATCATCTTCCCACTCAATTCATTGATCTTATTCCCCATCTCACTAGATAAATCTCTTTATCAACTTCTTTATTCAAGACCAATATGTTCCTTTAAGTATCTTACTAGCCTATACTATGACATACTTCTATTTAATTTATAGGTTAGGTCACATGGCATGGCTTAGCTTGGCTAATTCAATTGGAATCTATCTATTACAAGTCAATCTTATGGAAGATATTTATTACCTCATATGGCCTCATGTGCCAAATGTCTTGAGATGAATTGATAAAACATGCATTTATCAATAGTGTTAGGTTATTAGCATTAACAAAAACATAGAAGAATAATGTAGAAATGACAAGATCAATTGAAAGAATACTCAACTACACAATAGTAAAAACATCAATTTTACATCCTTAGGTATCTCACACATTGCATTACTTGATGTTGTATGTGGAATTTATACACAAAAGCCTTATACATATTGTACAACAATGGCCTAGTATTTACTATTATGAATATATTTAGATATATCTTTTTTATGAATTTTAGATTTTGTTGTGTAAGAACATGAAAAACGTTCATAATCTAAGATTATAAAAATAATATTGAATAAATTTTACTTTTTAAAAAATTACAAAATAACAATATTACAATATAATTATTAAAATATAAAACAAATTATTAATTTGTAAAATTATATTATACATACATTATAATAGATCAAATTTATTTCACAATTGCTATATTTGATTTTAAACAAAGATAAATTTATAATTTTTAAAAAATACATATTACAAATGCTCCTACATAGTAATAATAAAAATAAAAATATTTTATTTAAAGACAAAACTTTCCAAAACCTTATGACATGTTTTATATTTTCTATTCATTATTTTCCAAAACTTCAAAATATGAAAAAGATTCTAATTACTCAGCCTTGAACTGCAACACTACAATTGTTTTTTAAGAACTCATTACCTACAACAATGAAAATAAAACACATAAATATGAGGGACAACACAAATCTTAAGTACATACATATTTATGACACGAGTGCACATTAGGGTTTTCGAAAGAAAAGGCTATGAGCATCCTTTGTATTCACTGTTCTAGAAAATAATAAATAAAATTATCCATGCGAACAAAGCATATGTATCTCCATTTAATGTGGAAGCACAACACTGCAATCATAGTACCAAATCCCACTCCATAACTTAACCCCACTCCCACTGCCCACCATCGATCCATCACATCTGTATCTGCATCTTTAGCAATTGTATTATTTTGATTCCCTTTGCTACCCAAACCAGAATTCAATGTCCTATTTTCAAGGGGAGGTCCATGAAGATTGAGATTTCCTAGAAAAGAAGAAGCCTCAAAGGTTGAAAACTGCTTCCCCTGTGGTATAAACCCATAAAGCATGTTGTTGGAAAGATTCAACACAGCAAGAAATGTAAGATTTAAGAGTTGGGAGGGAATCTTTCCCGACAACTTGTTTTCTGAAAGATCCAGAGATTCCAAGTAACTCATGGCTCCCAAGGATTTTGGGATTGAGCCACTCAAATTATTTCTTGATATGTTTAGAGAAATTAAACCCTTGAGTCGTCCTAGTTCTGGAGGAATATTCCCTGACAACTTATTATGCGACAGATCTATAAACTTGTCTGCTCCGATTATCTTCTGGTATGGAGTTGCCCTTCCTTTTATCCAAACCGTTACTTCATCAGCAAAAATGAGTTCACAATTTGTGTCACTATAAAAATCTTCGCAACGATATTGGAAACGTTGTGCATCAAAACTTTGTGAATTATTCACCATAGCATGTAACTTGCTAACATCTGGAGGAATACTTCCTGATAACTGATTACCGGGTAAATCTAGGATTTGAAGATTTTGCATCCTGAACAGCTGGGGCGGAATTCTATCAGTAAAATTATTAGAAGCTAAGCTGAGAATTCTTAACTCTGTCAAATTTTCAATCCATACAGGAATGCTGCCTTCAAATTTATTATTTCCCAAATCAAATACTTGAAGATCCGTGCAATTCGCAATGGATGAAGGAATAATACCTTGCAACATGTTGCCATTGAGATTTAGTGTGCGAAGAGCAGTCAGATTTCCCAACTCCTCTGGAATCTCCCCTTGCAAAACATTTTGAGCCAACTTTAAAACTGATAATCTAAAGCACCCCCCAATGTTTGCAGGAATCTTACCAATCAGCTTGTTCTTTGAAAAGTCTAAAACTTCACGAAAATCTGAACCTGGACCGGTACATACAAAACTTGGAATTTGTCCTGTCAGATTATTCCCTGATAAAGATAGAAACGATGAAGTAAAAACTGTTGCAGGAATGGAGCCATTAAACCCATTATCCGACAGATCTAATATAAGTGTAGCAAAATCAAGAGCAGGAAGAGAGCCGTATAATCTATTCCCATGCAAGTCCACCGTCTCAAAATAATTGGATATCTTGGGGGGTAGACAACCTTCCAGTTGATTGTTTGAAAGATTGAGCATTTGAAGATCGGGAAGATCCCACAGCCATGAAGGAAGATTTCCCACAATGTTGTTATCTGAAAGATCTAAAGCTTCCAACTGATATTGCTGGGACAAAAATGCAGGCAAGTAGCCTTCTATATTGCAAGATCCCAATCCAAGTGACACCAGGTGGGCAAATTGAGGAACCCAGCTTGTAGAGATGTTAATGAGAAGCTGATTTTCCGAAAGGTCCAATTCAAAAAGGCGAGTTATATTTTCCAGTAGCTGAAGTGAAAAATTGCCTCTTAATCCGTTGGAAGGAAGTGACAATCTCTCTAAACTAACCAGATTTGAAATGGAATCTGGAATTGTTCCTGACAGCTGGTTATGGCCTAGAAAAAGCGTCCATAATGTTGGAAGCTGACCCAGAGACGGAGGAATATGACCACTTAACCGGTTGTGACTAAGGTCTAGATATCGAAGGGACGAAAAGCTGCCAAAAGAGGATGGTATACTGCCCTCCAATTTGTTATACGACAGAAACATGTTCTGAAGGGATGAAAAGTTGCCAAAAGAGGATGGTATACTGCCCTCCAATTTGTTACTTGACAGATACATGGTCTTAAGGGATGAAAAGTTTCCAAAAGAGGATGGTATACTGCCTTCCAAATTGTTAGAGGACAGATCCATGGTCTTAAGTTTTGAAAAGTTTGCAATAGAAGGGGGAAGCACTCCTCCTAGATTGCAGCTATAAATATATAGCACGACCAGTGAGGAAGAATGGCTTAGAATGGAAGAAAGGTTTCCTTTCAAGTCATAATTATTACTAAGCGCAAGATTGCTCATTCTTGAACGGGGCATGAAATTGGAAGGGATGGAACCATTTAGATAGCAGTCGGAGAGATCAAGTGAAACCAATGAGGACACGTTCTCTAACCAAGAGGGTAGTTCAAAGGGGAATGAATTCTCGCTTAAATCTAGATGTGATAAACGGGTGAGGTTTGAGAGATCTGGAATTTTACCTGAGAGCGCACAGTAAGACAGGTGAATCTGGGTAAGATTGGCAAGACCGCTAAGGGCCTCACCCCACTGCTCAGACGCCATTGTCAGGTTCACTCCATTCATTCCTAAGAATTCCAGGCTTCTTAGATTTCTTACCCACACATCAAACTTACTACTATTCTCCGCTGAAATATCCAAATGACGCAAGCTTGAGATATTTCCCAACTCCAGAGGGACTTCGCCGCCAAATCCAGACCAGCTGAGAAATGTAAGTCTTTGCAGTTTTGATAACTGGGGAGGAATAGAAATACCTTGAAAGTCAATATTCCTGAGATCCAAGTGCTGTAGATGCTGCAGATTAAACAGCGATGGACGAAACTCCCTCGTCCTTTGCAGATCACTCAACCATTCCTGACTTCCAAAAATCTCTTCACTGCGAGTACTTAGATCAAGGCGGATGACATGGGATGTATAAAAGTCACAGGCGACACCCTCCCACTGGCAACAATTGAATCCCCTCCAATGATAAAAGGATAAGCGAGCTGAAGAAAGATTAAGACCAGCCCTGAAATCCAGCAAGTAACTTCTCTCATCTCGTAAACATGCTGTTGAAAACGGGAAATGAATTATTATCCAAATCAACAAAAATGCAGAGCCTACAGACATGTTAAAAGAAAGTGGATACATTGCGTTCCTATTGTGCAATATACAATTTTTACCCCGATGGGGTATAAATAACTAAACAATAAAGTAGACAAGATATTTTCGCAGTGGAAAAGGTTTTGATAATTTGTCTTTCCTAATGCAGGTCTGACGGCAGTTTCACAACAACACGGCAACTTTATGCTGACTTTGTAAGACTAGAAAAGTCCCACGAGATTATTCCACACGGATAAGAAATTTGTAAGACTAGAAAAGTCTCGTGAGATTATTCTACGATAATTTTGTAAAATTAGAAAATTATTTTTAGCTTATTCCACACTCATCTACTTCACATTTATACTTTTTTTTAATTAGAAAAGTCTTGTTAGATTATTCTACCCTATATCAACTTTCTAATATTAGAAAAATTAGACTAGATTATTTCACCCGATGTTAGTTTATTCTACATTATTTATAAAACAAATAATAGAAAATTATTTTAATAGACTGTAGAGTTTTTTTTTTTTCAAGAGAATGGGTTTTTTATATTTTAATGAATTAATTTGTTTGTTTATTTAAATTTTGTAATTATTATGTTATTGTGATGAGTATTTTATAAAAATATATTTTTATAAGATATAAAATTAAAAAGTGATTTTTGTTATAGTGGAATAATTGAGAGATCCATGTGTATTTTTTTGTTCAAGGGATTTTCAATGAACTTTCAATGAGATCCTAACAAGTTCAAATATGAATATTTCTTCTCACAAAAATTCTCAAATTGTTACCTTAAAATTATATGCACATTATTACTTTAATTAAGCTCTAGTTCATGGGTATTGTAAATTTTCAACATTTTATTTAACCAATTAAAAAGTAACAAAACAAGACTAATAGAACTAGTATATATCTTGCATTTGGGTGACTAAACCATACACAAACTCTAATTGTGTGCACTAATGGACTACCTTCAGTAATCGATATCTTGTGACCCTACAATTTTTAATTGTTTATTGCTAAATATGACTTTGGTGGGTTTTGTTTAGCCAAGTTAGATACAAAGGATAAACTTAAACATGGCATGTATCAACTAGATGGGAAAATATTTGATTCATCAATCTAATAAGGCATTAACTACATGTGTCTACCTTGTGGCAATTCTTGATAGTCATGTGCAAGTCCCTTTACTATTCCCTTATGTGATTGGGCCACCCCTTCTTAAGCACACCAATCGATGAGCCTATAGTCTTAAGGAACATGGTCATCTAGTTGAAGGACAAGTAATAATTAAAGTTCATGAGTGAGAAATAACTATCTAAATGATTTGTTGGCCATAAATGGTATAGATAGTGAATATTTGGCGATTAAGGCATCCTTGTTAACCATTGTAAAGACAAAACTTGAATATAAATGCACATAACAATTAATTGTTGGTTTAAAGCTGGATTTCCACTAATGCACAATATTGTTGATATAAGGGGATAAAAATAAATATGTGATTTTCAAAGCTTCAAAGATGCTAATCCACCTACTAAAATCACTCAACGACCAAGTGTCTATCAAAATTAATTATTCAAATAAGATGATAGTGATAGACGTAAATCTTTACATTCAAAGAATATAATAATTAATTTCTATGCAAGATGTCTAAATTGATTCCTAATCCCTTGTTAATTTTTCTAATTCAGAGTTGAACTCAAAGGTGTCTACAATTTTCTATAATTTTCCTAAAGTTGTGTTGAGATTTTGGCTCATTGAAATACTGGTGTGGAGTTTTCTAAACATAAAATAATTGGTGAGTATGAGACCTAGGATTAATCTTTTCTAAACCAAGGAATTGAACTTCTTCCTCATAACTTTTTGGTCTCAAGTTATTATTATAACTTTCTCATTTTGTTAAATTATGATCTTAGGAACCTATTGAAATTTCAAATACCTAAGTGAACAGTAACATTTAAAATCATAAGCCATATATTTTAAGAGAAAATAATCCCCCAACCTATTTGAGATATTTCCCTAGGCAATAAATTATTCAAGAAATCCATTGGTTGTGGAGTTTTTACTAGTTTGTTAGAGGATAGTAGGACAAGAATTAGAGACCCTATCACACACTAGAGGGGGAACTCCATTCATAAAAAAATATGACAAAGCCTCTAATTGTAGCCCTATTTATAATAGTTAACCTAGTAAAGGTCATTGTTCCACAATGTTTTGTTGACCAACACATTGTTGAATGGATTTCCAAGAGCTATTACACTCAATATTTTTTGTGACTACTTCCAATGGTGTTCATAAGGTATTTCTCCTTAAACTTGAGGCTAGTGCCCCATTAGACATGAAAATATTGTTCACTAAATATGAGAATCGCATGTATACTTAATAATAAAAATGGTTGTTAAGCTTCAAATATAGAGGTCCTGAACAAGAACCAAAGCCCAACCTAAATACTAAAATGAATTCATTCTATGCAATGTAAATTGATCCCTATTTCAAGGATACATATTATAGAACGTTCTAAGTATGGGCATAGATGCTAGTCCCACCATATTGAAGGGAGATTTAGTGTTTCTAGACATATCCAAAGTGAATACCAAAATACCTTATTAAATTATATAGGGTACCTTACTAAAGAAAGAAATAAAGTATGCATGCAGATGTTGTCCTTTGTCAATTGTGTCAAAAGATATGAGCAAAGAAAAAGGAAAAGAGTAAGTAGTTGTGGTTGTTGATTGATGTAGTCAAATGAAGCATATGGTGTGTCCCTAAGGGGGAGTGTACACACAAGTGAAATGGAATGGTGTGAAGAAAAGAGAAGAAAAGAGTTATGTGTTGGTGTTGTCCTTTGAAGCTTTGTCAAAGGAAGTGAAAGCAGAGGTTGCAGAGCAGTTGTTGTCCCTTATAGGTGTTTCCTTTGGGGAAGAGTAAGTATATATGAGATTGGTATCAAAGGGGAAGCAAAGAAAATAAAATATGTGTTGAGCTTTTCCATTGATGCCAAAGGGGGAGAGAAAGTTAGCTAAAAAGCCATATGAAGAAAGGGGGATAAAGAGAAAGTGTTGGAAAGAACAAATGCTTGTGTAAGAGGGAGTACTGTGCACTAATGTGCAGTGTATGTGGAGATGATCAGATCTATTGTTTGTGTTACTGATGGTTATTCATATAATGTGTTTTCATCAATGACAAAGGAGGAGATTATTAGAAGTTTGTGTTGTCATTGATGTTAACAGATCTATGTTGCATTGATGTCAACCTATGGAGATGATTTGATTGGTTGCATTATGCTTTTCATTAGTAGTCTCACTGATGTCAACCTCTATTGTTGCTTTGATAAGATTGTTTTTGTGGATGTTAAACCTCTTGTATGGTTGAGATGATGAGTGGAGTGTTGTAGGTGATGAGATGATGCTTGTGGTGCTTGGTTTCCAAGTGCTTTTGAGAAAATTTGATTAAAAGAGAGTTCAATGTGGCAGTGTAGTGTTCAATGTTTTTCTCTACATTTCTTCGTGGTTGAAGATCTACTTGTGTGGTTTAGATATGTTGATCAAAGGAATTTAGAGGTATTGCATCTAGAGTTTCATGTTTTGGATCATTCAACAGAAGAATTTGTGTTCACTAGTGTGTGAACTATGGAGTAGTGTTGCTTGGGAGAAATGTTTTTGCTCCAAATTTCTAAGTTGCATTATGGTTTTTGGTCTTGCAAATCTGGGAGTATGCTTTTATTGTTTATATCTATCCTCAATCTATTTTTTTTGATTTTTCATCTTTGCAAGGTTGGATTCATGTGTTACGATGTGTAGTAGGATAACGGGTTGTACAAAATCAATATATTTTTTAGGTTAATATTGTTGTGAAGGATTTATTCGATTTCAAGATGTTCATGGAATATTCTAGATTGTTTTTAAGTGTTGTGTTTGGTCTGTGAGTCATCTTTGGATCAAAGGAAGTTTGTACTTAAATGTTTAATGGTGTTAACACAGGTTCAACTGACCTTGGGTGTTTACACTAATTTCAGACATGCTTTGGTGTTTGTGGAAGCATGGTGTGGTGTGTGTATGTATATTTGGGTCTAAGTTAAGGTATGATGTGGTCCGCATTTATTCCTCTCCACCATGGGAATGTTTTGGCGCTAACCTATTTTGAATTTGCACATTTGAGGTGCATAGCCGACCTTGTAGATTACTTTCAAGGTTGAGGATGATATATAAGTGTGATTAATTAATGAAGGATTTTTGTGTGGTGTGTGTGGTGTGAAGTTTTGTAATGTGAAGTACGAAAGTGTGAAATGCAGTATGAGCTTTAATGCCTAAGACTACTGGAAGAAGTGAATAGAAGGTTTCTACATTTTCAATGAGGTTACGAATGGTCTAGTGAAGTAGTGGTGGATATTTTCTATTTCTCTAAGATGGATTTCTAATTGTAATAATCTTATTTCTTTCATCTTTCTAATTTGGAAGTGAGCCTTTGGTAGAGACCCTTTCTTTCTTTTGGGTAGTGATCCCTCCGACAGTGAGCCTATTATATTCAGTTTTGCAATTAATTTATATTGTGAGCTAATCCTCACTATGGTTTTTTTCCTTCTTGGGTTTTCCACATAAACATGGTTTTCTCATGTGTTTGGCTTGTTTGCATTACTATTTCTCATGTTTACATTCTACTAATGCATGATAAGGGTTTAATGGTTGTTGAGGGTTTAAGGATTAATGTAGATCTGAATGTTAAAAGGGGTTTTGATGTTTTAATGTAAAATTGATTCACCCCCCTCTAAGTTGTCTTATACATTCAACATACCTAACTAAACATTTAAGGGAAGGGTTAGACAATTTTAAGAGGTAAGGATATGTGAATATTTTATATGGTATCCTTGATGTGTCACATCTATCTCTATGCTTTTGAAAGCTCCTAGAACCCTAAGTTTGTTTATTCATCTAAGGAATGAGTCTAAGAAATGAGATTTTAAATTTATGTAGTCATGGATTCCTCACTAGGAAAAATATGACCCTAGGTCTGACTATTTCATTTTTCAAGATTATTTTGTAGCCTTTATATTATATTGGTTGGGATACATAAAGCCTCAACATCCTACATGTTTTCCTAAATTTCTTAGGCCTATGGACTACCGCCCTTATGATGAATTCTTTCATTATTGGGTAGAATAGTTCTTGCATGAAGGATACATAATCATTCACACATTTGTCACCACTAAAATGTCACATAAGGTATTTCAATCTATATTAGAGAAAAATTATCCTCCCACCCCACACTAAAATTAGGGATCTCACAATCTTAGGTATTAAAGTATATGGAAGGGTGGGAGATATTATCTACCAAGTGGGAGTAGAAATTTCCACCTACAAAATATATGACCTTGAATGATTCATCAATAAAATAAGGTGAGAATTGGGACTTTCTAGGTATTCAAAATAGTTTTATGAACTTGAATATCTTATCAAGAGTTGTGTATCATTTGTCCCTTTTCTTATAATTATCAAAATGAACATGAATATGTGGATGTATCTAATGAATTGGACTAGGATTGTAAAGATAAAGAGAATAATACTCACTTGATATACTAATAGGACATGAAATGATGGTTACAACTCACAATTACTATAAATATTGATATAAAATGATAGATAATGTTACAATAGATCACTAGCATTTCTCCTAATTCCTTGCAAATACATTGAATTCTAGACAAAATCCCTAAATGAGAATTCCCTCGAGAATCAACGGGGTTTCATCCTCTAATCCTAATGACCACTAGGTTATCATCCAATGATCACAAACTCTTATGGGTTTTCATCCACAAAAGTAATCAAAACATAAATGTCTAAAAAATGTCATAAGAATTGACAATCTCTACAAGAATTATCTACCTATATTTATATTCTATCAGTATCCCCAAAGGAGTTGGTTAGCTCGATCCTAATTGGTGCCAAATCCTAAAATTTACAATACTACATGTTACACTAGGTTAGGCCTAAGGCCAATGGAGGTTCCTTTTCAAATAATGTGTGACCTTAAGGACTTATTCATGATCCTTCCTCATCCATTTTATTCATCTTGATTCTCCATAATTGATGTTGCATGATCCATAGGTGTCCTGCCCCTTATGCCTATTGAAGTAGGTGCCAATTGTCTAGCACAATCATCTTCTAAGAGCACATGACAATAAAAGACACTTTTGGTATCCTAGGAGATGGGGCTAGTAAAAGAACAAAATAATGGCCTTTCTAATAGTAATATATTTTTGGTACTACTTGATCAATTCCCATTAATATTTCCATATTATGTGCAGGTGTCATTGTAGATGCTATGTTCCAAACCGCAAGCCAGAATGTGCCCCTACGAAGGAATGCGATGGAATTCCTGGAAGAGATCCTACTTCAGTATAGTGATCCTAGACTAGTGACCTCCTAATGGTGATATATTTCTAGTATATGATCCCTTTTCCATGAGCTATGGATATGATGTGTAGGTGTCATCATAGATGCTATGTTTAAATCACAATCTACGAAGGTGTTCTATGATGAAATGTAGTAGGATTCTCAAATTTTATCCTTCAGTTGATTTCCTAGAAAAGGGGACATGACAAGTCCTCCCCTCTAAAGATAGCTTGTCCTTAAGAAATGAAAATTGGGATGTTATAAAACCTTAGATCCCTTCCAAGTAGCATCTTCAAGGGGTAGATTCTTCCACCAAACAAGGTACTCAATTAAGCTCTTGTTTCTCAAAGTTGACTATGGTATTAATCACAACTTCTAGAATGAGAATGAGCCTACCCTCATCATCTAGTGGGGGTAGCTACCCTGAAAAAATAGTATGCAATATAAGACTTATTTAGACATGATACATGGAAAAAATTCTAATTTTTACTATCTGTACTAGGATCTCCACCTCATATGCAACTTCTCCAACCTTCCTAGTTATCTTGTATGGCCCATAGAACTTAGGCTTGAGATTTTCTGATCCAATTTTCTTGGTGTAAGACTATCTATATGGATAAAATCTAAGAAATACCAAATATCCTACCTCAAATGATCTCTTTGTATTCTTTCTATCAACATATATCTTTTTTTTTTTTAATTTTGAGCCACTTGCAGGTGATCCTTGAGTGATCTCAATATGTCCTTGCATTGATTCACTAGATCACTTGATATCAAAAATCTACTTCCTGTGAGGGCCATTTGTAAAAAAGTTAAGGCATCGTAACCATAGAGTGCCTTGAATGGAGACATACCAATGGACATGTGGTGAGTTGTGTTGTAGTAGTATTCTCCAAGATGAAGCCACTTGATCCAAGAAAATTATTGACTAGTACTATCTCAGTCTGCCCATCTCCTTGTGGATGATAAATAATGCTAGGAGTGAGCTTGGTGCCTATCAAATGGAACAAATCCTTCTAGAAAGTATTGAGAATCTAGCTATATTTGTCACTAACAATGTTTTTGGGAAACCCATGCATCTAGAAAATCTTCTTGAATAATAAATCTGCAACTTGCAAAGCCTTGTACTCAGTGGAGATAGAGAATAAGTGAGAATATTTTGTCAACCTATCAACAACATAAATTAAATCCTTCCATTGAGCTTTGGGAAATCCGGTGATGAATTCCATAGAGATAGTTTCCCATTTGTGTTCTAAAATAAGGAGTGGTTGTAGCAATCCCACCAAGAACTATTGCTCTCTTTTATTCCTCTGACTTGTGGTGAACTCCCTTATGTGTGACAAAGCATCCTTTTTAAGGCCCTTCCAAGAAATCCTTTCTCTAATCTTCTGGTAAGTCTTGCAGAATTTGATATGTCTAGCCATTGGTGCATCATGAAAGGCTTGCAATACCTTCCTCTTGACCTTGGATTGAGAGAAAAGGGGCACCCTATTTTTTAATAAAATTAGACATTCTGTTACCACATATCAATCATATTTCTCTATACCTTTCAAAATACTTGTATTAGTTTTGTCCTGAATATACTCAATAATTATAGATTTCTTCATGTCTATTGATATGGTGGATACATGACATAGAGTGGGTCTCCTAGAAAGTGCATTTTCCACAATATTATTCTTACCCCTGACATATTCGATATCAAAATCATATGCTTAGAGTTTACTCACCTATTTCTATTTCTTTTCATTCAAATTCCATTGATTAAGGAAATGTCTCAAACTGTTGTGATTAGACTTGACCATAAATTTTCCACATACTAGATATTGTCAAAACTTCTCTAGGGCATGCATTATAGCCACCATCTCTTTATCATATACCAAGTACCCTCTCTTGTAGAGATTCAAATTCCTTCACTCAAAGGAAATAGTATGCCCCTTCTAAGAGAGGACATCTCCAATTCCTTCACCAAAGGCATCACATTCTACAAAAAATTGAAGTGAGAATTGAGTAATTGCAAGAACCAAACAATAAATCATTACCTACTTCAAATTTTCAAAGGATTTTTGTTGTTCCTTAGTCCATTCAAAGTCTCCTTCCTTGGTCAGGTTGGTGGGAGGTGTCACAAGATGGAAAAAACCTCTAACAAACCCCTGGTAGTAGCTTAATAGTCCAAGGAATCCTCTCAACTGAGATAGATTGGTAGGGGGTGGCCAATCTAGAATATCTTGGATCTTTTGTTAATCAACCTAAACTCCTTTGGTACTTAGGAAATTCTCTAGATATAATATCTGCATTAACCCAAACTCACATTTAGATATCTTTGCAAAGAGAGACTATTGTTTCAGTCTTCGTAGAACTATGTCTAGGTGCTTCAAATGTTCTTCTCCTGTCTTGTTATAAATCAAAATGTTATCAAATAAAAACAACACAAACTTCCTCTGGTGCTTACCAAAACCATGATTCATGCATGATTGGAATTTTTTTTTAGCATTAGTGAGGCCAAAGGTCATAACTAGAAAGTAAAAATGCCTATAATGGCACTAGAAAGTAGTCTTCTGAACATCTTCTCTCATGCGGATCTAATGGTATCCAGAACTCAAGTTAATATTTGATAAGTAAAGAACACCATGTAACTCATCAATCAGTTCATCTATCCACAATATTTGGTATTTATTTTTTATGGTCTTCTTATTCAGTGTTTTGTAGTCTATACACATCTACAAAGTTCCATCCTTATTTTTTACTAGCACCATAAAATATGCAAAGGGGATAGAGTTCGATCTGATGTACCCCATATCCAAAAGTTATTTAATTTTTTCCTCAATCTCCTCCTTATACATCTTTGGATGACAGTAAGGGGTTTTAATTATTGGTTTGGATCCTGTTTCAAGTTCTATGATGTGCTAGAAACTGTTATCTAGTGGTAATCTTGAGTTATATCATCAAAGACCAAACTATTCTTATCCAATTTTTTGGTATATTAACATGAAGTTGACTATTCTTACCTTTATCTAAGGTTCTTTTGAGATTACCAAATAGTTGATAGCCTAAGTGTCTTGGCTCTTCCAAAATATCCTCTCCATTCTCCCAGTTGAGACTACTTGTAGAGACTCATTTTCCATTCCTTTTAGTACCACATGCTTTCCATCAACTTTGAATTTGAGTTCCATTGTTTGGTAGTTTTTAGAGTACTCACCTAGTGAGTGTAGCCAATGTACACCCAAAATCACATCAGGGTGAAGCCACAATAGTTGTTTACAATTCAAGTGAGGAAGGAAAACTCACAAAAAATGACCCTAAAGCAAAAAAAGTGATTTTGGGGGTTCGTACGAACCTACTGGTTTGAGCGAACCCCTTTGAATTTTGGCTGCAAAAAAAAACCAAATGAATAGAAAAGGGGTTTGAACGAACCCCCTTGAAACCCCCTTGAAGGGGTTCGCTCAAACCATGGTTCGAGTGAACCCTGGTTTGTTCGAACCCCCCTTGCCCCTCATCCCCCTCCCGAGACACCAAAAAAGTCTAATTTTTTATGCTTCAGAGCTCGGGTTGAGGATAAAAATGGAGGAGTCTTCAGAAACCCATCTAGAATCAGGTAGTCCTCGGAACAAGCTATCCAACGAATATAATTTTAATATCTTTTTATTTTATTATGTATTTACTTTTTTAGTTTTATTAAACATAGGTTCTTCACCAAAAATGAAGGTCTTTGTTCTGTACATGTGGAAAAATAGCAGATTATCAAAGAAAATAATTAAAAAATATGAGTGCACTAGATATTGAAGTCCTTGATCCAACAAAATAAATAAATTGAATTTTGATATATTAAAAAGTTACATTAAGCGGTCGCTATGTCTTAATTATAATTGGTTTGACTTCAAACTTGATTAAAGAAAAAAAATTCAATAAAAACTATCTAACTAAGTGGAAGCACTAGATATCAGAGTTGCAAATCTAAATTCGAAAGAATTATAATTTTATCCTTCATGGAAAAAAAGTTATGCGTTATACATGTGCGTCACTTTTTAAAAATGTTATTTTATGAAAAAAACCAGTTTTCGTGGGAGATGGAAAAAGAAATGCAATTTGATTCCAAAAATTTTGAAAAAAATATTTTTAGAATCTACAGACAAAATTTGATGAGACTCTAGTTTGCATCATCTTCAAATTCCTCATAGCTTAGCCGCTATAGGTGCCCGAATGTGAAGAATTAGTTAAAAATAATAATTTTAGTGTCCAGTTTGGCCAAAAATTGTAAACCACTATTGTGGGATCACCCCTAACCAAAGACATAGAAATCATCACAAACCTTATGATCTCCAAAGGCTATGTCAAACTTCTATATTTTCTCCTTGGAGGGAATATTATACCCATATGCCACAGTGACATTGAAGCCTACAAAATATTCCACATCTATCCTTCTTTTCACAATCCCTTCATCGATGAAGTTATGAGTAGCTTCTCAATCAATCATTATAATCACTCTTTTTTTGGAAAGGACTCACCAGACCTTGAAGGGATGATATCTATGTGCACTTGAGAGTGAGACCAAGGTACTATCTTTCTCTTCTTTTTCTTCCTCATGCAGTGGATCTTTCGGATCATGAAACTGCTTTGATTCATTTAATTCTAATTCCTTATCAAAAGTGACTTCTATATAGTGAACTTGCCCCTTACCTAGGAATATGTGTCCTAGAACCCATGGTTCCCTACATGAAAAGAAAATTTTCTTCCTCCAGAGCTCATTTCTTGCTTCATTATCTAGCCTCTTAGTGGGTATTGGTGGTGCACTTTTGTACTATAATGTGTCTTTTCTTATAAAAACCACCTTTTGTTACCATAGAATAGTAACTTTGGGTTGATATGCCAGAGCTTTTTTAGGAATGAAGAGTTCAAGTTGTAGGCTCCTTCTAATAGCCTCCTACAAATTTGATGGTGCAAAAGCTTTGACAAAACTCTTTAAGGGTTCCTGAAGTCCTTCAAGGAAAAGATAGATGATTCTCTTTTTTGATATGTCAAGAATCGTAATGGAAATATTTTAGAATTATTCTACATAATCATTGATTGTGGCTTTTTATTTGATTTTGGAAAGCTCCCTGAAATATTTTTCCTCATCTCTAAGCTCAAAAATTTTAAGAACTTTTTGACTAAAATCTTCAAAATTATTTACCTGATCAAGGCCTTGTGTATTTGTGCCATGATACCACTATTCATAAGCATTCCCTTCGATATGTAGGATTGCAAGTTGAATAACATATTTTTCCTTCATTGGATTGAGTGAGAAATAGGTTTGTAATTTTTGTAACCAAGTCCTAGCTATGATTCTTTCACTTCCATCAAAAGAAGGGGCCAAAAATTATTTGATTTTTCTCTTGAGATCCCTTCCATTCTTCACTTATTCTCTCCTTCTTTGTTTCTTTTCATGAATCTCTATAAATTTATCAAATGGAATATCTTCTTTGAATGCATCAGATTGTTTGACATAATCTTCATACTATTTTACATCCACTAGAATATCGAACCTCTTAGTTGAGATAATAAGGTAGCTTCTTCTTCTTCTTCATTATCCAATAGGAAAATGTATTTAGTTGTCTTTGATTTATGCAATTATTTATTCTAGCTAAAGGTGCTTCCTTCTATTCTATTATCTTCTACATAATTCTTGTTTTTTTGCAACCACATTTGTCCCACAATCATTTCCAGTTTGTCTATAGTTGCAAAGAATTTATAGATTTCTCCTTGTCATTTTGAATTTTTACTTCATTATTTAGACATGATTTCCTCTACTAAATTTGGACTTTCTACTTCTTTTGCTCCCACCTTAGGTATCTGGTCGCTCTTTCACTTGGAATCATCAATTATTAGAAAAACCATACAGGCTCGTAGAATTGTGCTTTGATACCACTATAATGTAATTTTTTTTATAATTATCAAAATAAACATGAATATGTGGATGGATCTAATGAAATGGACCAAAATTTTAAAGATAAGGATAACACTTCTCACTTGATATACTAATAGGATATTAAATAATGATTACAACTCACAATTACTGCAAATACTGATCTAGAATGATAGGAAGTGTTATAATAGATCATTAGAACTTATCTTTCTTCCTTGTAAATACCTTGAAGTCTAAAAACAATCCCTAAATGACAATTCCATAAAGAACCAAAGGGGTTTCATCCTCTGATCCTAGTGACTATTGGGTTTTCATCAAATGATCACAAACTCCTATAATTTTTCGTTCATAGAAGAAATCATAACATAAATGTATAATTTTTTTTATAAGAATCTATACCCTTTATACTAATTATCTACCTATATAAATTAGGTGCTATCATTCTCCCCAAAGGAGTGGGTTAGCTTGAGCCAAATTGGTGCTAAAGTCCAATATTTACAATATTGCATGTTACACTAGGTTGGCCCTAATACCAATGGAGGTGCCCTTTTAAATAGTGTGTGGCCTTGTAAACCTATCCATGACACTTCCTAGTAACTTTTCTTCATCCTAATGCTTTTTAATTAATGTCGCATGATTTAGAGGTGTCCTACCCATTATGCTCGCTGAAGTAGGTGCTAATTGTCTAGCACAGTCATCTTTTGATGGTAGTATATTTTTGGTACTTGATCCATTCCCTTTGATATTTGGATATGATGTGTATGTGTCATCATGGATGCTATGTTCCAAAATTCAAGCTGAAATGTGTTCCTATGGAGGAATGCGAAAGAAGTCCTAGACACAATCCTTCTCTAGTATAGTGAGCCTAGATTGGCAACCTCCTAATGGTGATATATTTTCATTATATGATCCCATTCTATGAGTTCTAGATATGATGTGTAGGTATCATCATAGATGTTATGTTCCAAATTGCAAGCTAAGAGGGTAATCTATGATGGAGAGCGATAGGATTCTTAGATTCTATCCTTTAGTTGATTTCTCAAAAAAGGGGACATGACAAGTTGCAATGATGAGGATGAGAAAAAATATAGAAGAATTAAATGGTTCATAAACAAGAGAATTGAAATAAAAATCTTGGAGGTCAAAACCAAGAGGTTTAAATAATTTGTAATAGAAATTGAGGATCCCATCCATTGGATGATGGCCTTGTTACAATCTTGGAATACTTTCTATGGTGTTTCACTAAGCCATTCCTTTACTTCTTATGCATCAACATTAGGGTTTGTAGCTATTTTGATGAACTTAATTATTAACAGTAAAGTTTTATTATTTCTATTGCCTAATTAGAATTAATGCATCAATATTTAGTGTTCAAATCTTCCACTATACCTGAATATAAATTAATGGGCTTAATTTATTTATCTTTTATCTATATTTTTTTCAATTTGTTCATAATGGGTAACATATTCTTAATTATTAAAAATCCCTTGAGAGATTTGCACAACTAAAAAAATTTCCTTGGATTTTTTTTGAAACCTAAAAATACTTTACAAAATTTTCTAGCTTTAAAAATAATTCTACTTAGATGAAAATAGAGGTTTCAATTTCTTTTGAGTGTGATGGGGAGATCTATTTTTCTCTAAGATGCACAAGTTACAAGTTTATGGCTAAAACTAAAAATAATTGAGAAGAAGCTTACATATTCTTGAAATGAAGAAAAATGGGGGTAGGTGCTCAAATGGGATGAATAAGGGTGATGTTCCTATATTTCTTCTAATTTCATTAGGAAAAGAGATCTCCTAAAGAACAGGATTGAATTTGAACCCAAAAGGTGAGTCAACCTTATTAGGGGATCTTCTATTTCCTTATGAAAAAAAATGACAAATATGACTGAAATCCACTTTTTGAAGATAGAAATAAAATGCCTAATGAACTCAATTATGCAATGTAAAACTTGAAATGCTAAAATAAAGCATAATATAGACATAAAACAAATTTTTTTGAGAGATCTAAGAAGGATAAAATGATGTGCACTTGTCAGCAAAAGTGGTTGTTGAGTTTCCTACTGGGATAGATTCGCCCTAGGGTGAATGGGTCTCTGAGAAGGGTTCCAAAATTTTCTTTCAGAGTCCTTTGATCCTTGATCTGCATTCCTAATTCCTCTAGATTCTATTGTCAGAAAGTCAGAAATAAATTCTACAAATGATTTTTCATGGCTTGACAACTTTGACAACTTTTCAAAATTACATTTTTGATCCAATTTTAGTCCCTCACCTACAAATCTACACACACAAAGAGAGGGAAAAATTGTTTGATTTTGGTGAATAGGGTTTTTCCTTGGTCAAACCCCATTTTGGTAATTAAACCTTGATAATGAAAGTTAATAAAAAATGACAAGGATTGATAAATGAACAATACTATGTCACAACTCACCAAACCCTCAATGGATACCCTCAGAGGATTGTAGTCCAACGCATCTATCTAAGGATTGGATCTTGCATGAATTGGCTTGAATGATAGCTTGAATTGACACTTGAATGCTTGAAGCCTACATCACAATGTTGGCTCCAAAACATAATATGAACACACATAAATTGAACACATGATGATATGATCTTGATTTTCTGCTATATATGCTTGATAAATCTACTCTTCAATGCTCTTGACAATAATATTTTCTATAGGAATTCTTCCATAAAGTGTGTTAGGTTTGAATTGATAAAATAACTATGCATTTATAGGCGTTTATCTAATTTCCCAAAAAATTAGATTCTGTAAATTGACATTTGAAACTTGAATTTGAATCATTAAAATGTCACCAAAAACATATTAAAAATTAGGTCTTGGCACTTAAGGAGGACCCATTCACCCTTGGGTAAATGGGTTCTAGAACCTAAATCCAAGAAACACAATTTCCAAGGTGTTTAAAATAATGTTAGCATTTGTTTAATGTCGGTTTCCATTTCGGAAAATAGGAATAATAAGGCTTAGGAATGCATAATTTAGGAAATTAGAAGCTTAATTAAGTACTATTAATTAAGGGACCCAAACATAGTGTGAAAATGTAAAGGATCTACACTACATTTAGCCCCCACATTAGTGCGAGTATGAGCCCTATGCTCAAACTCACACTAAAGTAGACATTTATAAGTCAAGAGAGGTCTAATTTTACAATTGTTAGAAAGATGAGATGAAAAAGATCAAGGAGGATGATCAATCCCCCAAGATAAAAGATCCCATGAAAAACCAACAAAGTAACAAAGAGACATACGAATGCAACAATGACATAAGATACAAGATCATACAATGTCAAAATAAATGTAAAGAAAAAGATGAACTAGCAAGTTGGATTATGGAAATTCCATGAAAGATGCTCTCATGGAACCATAGGAAAGAAAGTTGTGTTATGCAAGGTTTTCATAAGAAAAATGATCAAAAGTGTAGTCTGATATACACTTAATGAGCCTAAACAAGTGAGAGACACACAAGGTCTAGTGTAGTTCGATATACACTAGGTGTGTACCTACAAAAAAAGTGGTAATGGGAAAGTCATGTCGGGTCTACAGGCTCCCATACATCAGCCATACCAAAAGTTATACTCTCTGATAACTTCTATAAGGTGCCACATATGGAAATCACAAGGCTAGCAAGCTGTGTTATGCTAGACACTCATGAAACAAAGGCACCATGAAGCAAGTTGTGTTATGCTTAGTGGCTAAATGTTTTGGTTTAAGATAGTCAAAGGGGTTTTGCTTAGTTCATGAAAGGTCTCACTTTAGGGAACATCATGCTCGGTATCACCATCAAGAGAGGACTAGTTAAGAGATAAAATATTTGCACCTTAGGCAATGCAAGCCCTAGTATTACCACTAAGAGGAATGTCATATGCCAAGAAAGGTCACACTTTTGAAGGACATCAATCCCAATGTCACCAACAAGAAGACACATCACATGAAATAATAAAACCCCACTTTGAACAAGGGGTCACGACATCAAGAAAGCCACAAGTGGGAGGCATAATTCCCCCCACTTTAAACGATTCACAAAACACCATGCATGCGAGCAATTAACTTAAAGTAGAATACAATAAAATACAATAGATGAAAGATATATGAGAGCTTATTTGGAAAGCCTTATGCCAAACATATGTTTCTAAATAAAGCTACATCATGGAAAGGAGATTTCCCCCCATTTGTAATCCTAAGATAACACATAAGTGATCCATGGATTCGAGGTCAATGTATGTCTTTGCTATAGTTGAGTTCAAAATCATCATCATTCCCTAAATAACTCATGGAAAAATGAGCACAAAGGAATAATGACACATAAAGAGTGAAAAAAAATGAGGAGCCTTTTGGGTCAACATGGAAGAGACCTAACTATTTCAATGGTTTGCATTATCCCCAAAAGGAAACACAAGACAAAAGAAAAAAAAATGGTTATGACAGGTAGAGGAATTAAGATACAAATAGAATAATTTCACAATAGATTCGCTTCCTTCATATCCTTACCCCAACGAAGTCACAAGGGTCATCCAAAGTATACTCACAAACATAAAGACATTCCAAGTAACATAGTATGGGGATTAGATTATGCACACGTAATCACACAAAGAACATGAATAGACATAAAGCTAGTATGACACATGTGATCTGACCTAAATCAAAATTTTCACATCCCAATCTTGTTCATCATATGCAAAAGGTGATTGAATAGCCAAAGGGGCAACAATGAGTTTCATACTAGGGTAGTCAATAGGTTCAACACATGGTGATGCTCTCTTGCTAGGAGAAACCTCATGGTTCTTATTGTCTAAGATCATGGAAGAGGAAACTAATAAATTCATATTATTATGCACTTCCTCATGAATCTTATGTTGAGCAAGACAATTGAGAGGGGGGGTGAATCAGTTGTAAACAAATTTAACTCTTAAATTATTTCACCATAAATCAATCACAAATCATTACTCTGCTAAATGATTAAACATTAAGTGCAAGTGTAGAAACTGAAAAAGAATCACACATACACAATAATACCAGATTTATGTGGAAAACCCAATGAGAGAAAAACCATGGCGAGGATTAACTCACACAATAGAGAATATCAAATTTATGACAAAAGGATCACTGCCTAATAATGTGACTCACTATCTGGATCAGGAATCACTGTCCAACAAGGGTTAACCACTCGGAGGGCTCACTATCACAAAGATAAAAATTAGATAGAAGAGATATGTTATAGAGAGAATAAAATCTCAATGCAACAAAGGTTTCAAACAAAATTTACTCAACCACTTTGCAGAAATTCATGAATGATAGAGTACACCTTCAACTCACTACATCTGAAAACTCAACATTTAGACTTCACATTGATCTACCACACTCGTATCACATACACACACTAATTCACATCTATCTGCTCTATTTATTTGCACTTATCTCTTTGTACATCTTCCACCACTAACTCATCCTGTATTTATACCATCTTCAAATTTGAAGCATATCCAAAGTTGGCCATCCATCATTGAATTCAAATTAGGTCGATGCCAAAATATCCTAAGGTGGAATTAGAATGAGGGAAACCCAGAAACACGCTTGATGAGGACCCAAATAGGTCCCAAAATGCTTCATCAAATTTGAAAGTAGTGTTCAGCACAAGGTCGACCAAACTAGTGTAAAACACATAGAACAATTAAGCACACACAAACCTTAGCATGGTCAAATCCTTCTAGACACCAAAATTATCTTCAACATGATTGTAGAAAAATAACTCTAGAACCGAAAGTCATAAGACTCAACCAAAAGGAATTTCGAACCAACAACATTTCTCCCAGACATCAGCTAGAAACATAGAAAACCATAGTTCACAACTGGTGGACATAACTCTCATTGTACAATGAATCATAAACCAAAAATCTAGATATAAAAGCTTCCAAAAACCATAGTTAACATATCTGAACCACACAAACATAAGATAAAATATTGAAGCAAAACCCAAAGAAACCATTGAACACCTACAACCTTTCTTCATTACAATTTTCTCAATATCCTTGACATAGACAACTAATAACCTACATCCATGACATCAATCAAAACAACAACCAGTTGATAACCAATTGAAAATTTGACATCAATGAAAACACCTTCATTCTTCCAACAATATCCCCCTTTGTCATTAATGGCAACACATGATGTGAAAAACCATTAAAGCCAAGATATTAGCTCTGAACACACTTCTCATGATTTTTCTTTCTCCCCTTTATTAGATAATCTTTTTCACATGATACTTTTCTCCCCCTTTGACATCAATGGAAAAGGAAAAAGATATTTTACATTGATCTCCCCTTTGTCATTAGAAAAAGAATACTCATAAAGTGACAACACATGGCGTGCTACCTACTACCCCTAAGAGGTAGCCACCAAAACATCAGTCCAGAAGAGAAATAGATCAATAGACCCACCAGATTGATGCATCTCCATATGCATCTAGTTAAAGAAAGGAGGGGTAATGAACTCTAACTTCTCCTGGAGATACTCAAAATTATCTTTATTTAGGAAGATCCTTAAAAAATATATTAGCAGTTTGATCCTTCGTAGGAACATACTCAAGCTTTACTTCATTCTCTGCAACCTTCTCTCTCAAGAAGTGATACTTGATAGATATATGATTTTTCCTCAAGTGCATCACTGGATTCTTTGAAATGTTAATTGCACTTGTATTATCATAGAAGATAGAAATATGATCATCATACACAATTGTGATATCTTTCAATGCATGTTTCATCCATAACACTTGTGTACAACAAGATGCAATAGAAATATAATCATATTCAATAGTAGATAAGGAAACTGGATCTGTCTTTTTACTCAACCATACCACCAATCTGCAACCAAGAAAAATTTGACCACCACTTGTAATTTTTCTATCATATACACATCCAGTCCAATTTGCATCTGTATAAGCACTTTGAGTAAAGTTAGTACCCATAGGATACCATAATCCATAATTTGGAGTGCCATTCAAATATTCAAATATTATTTTAATAGTAGCAACATGTGTTTCCTTAGGATCTTCTTGAAATATAGCCACAAGACAAACAACATGCATGATATCCTATCTAGTAGTAGTCAAATACAATAGTCCACCAACCATAGATCTATACTTTCTCTGATCAACCTTAGGTGAATCATCATATTTTCCTAATTTTCAACCATTCACTATAGGAGTGCATACTGGTTTGGAACAATCCATCCCAAACTTCTTCAACATCTCTTTCACATACATAGACATCTCAAATTCCTTTTTTCATTTATTCTACAAACATCTTACACATAGTTTCATTTCCTCCAAAAAAAATTTCATCATCATATACAATGACAATCAAGATTTTGTCACTTTCAATTTTGAAATACTGATTACTATCTGTTGTACCTTTGTTGAAAACTTGTTGAATCAAGTACCTATCTAACCTTGCATACCAAGCTCTAGGAGGTTACTTCAATCCATATAAATCTTTCTTCAATCTGCAAACCATATCTAGTTGATCTAACAACTGCAATCCTTCTGGTTGTTCCATGTAGACTTCTTCCAGCTCACCATTCAAAAATGTGGACTTAACATCCCTCTGATAGACCTTGAAATATTTATGATCAACAAACACTAAAACATCCTAAAAGCTTCCAATCTTTCCACTGGAGCAAAAGTCTCCTAAAAATATATGCCTTCTACTTGCGAGTAACCCTTACGCACAAGCCTTTCCTTATTTCTAACCACTTCTCCACTTTGATTCAACTTATTTCTGAATACCCACTTTGATCCAATAATGGTTTTATCTGTAGGTCTAGGGACCAATTCCCAAGTTTCATTCTTCTCAATCTGCATAAGTTTTTCTTTCATAGCTTCCATCCAATGCTCATCTTTACATGGTTCTCTTACACTCTTTAGTTCAATCTTAGATTGTAAACAAAAGTTTACCTCACCAGAAGCAGCTCTGCTTCTTGTCAATACTCCTTTTGTCTTGTCTCCAATGATTTGACTTTCTAAATGATTTTTCTGCACATATCTAGGTGTCTTGGGGGACACCAATGGAGCTTCATCTTCTTCTTCATTCTGCTTCTCTTGCTCATCCTTCTCCTGTTCTTCCATAATTTCTTCAATCCTTATGCAATTAGGTTCATCAAATACATATCTATCAACATCAATTGAATTCTTCAGTGCTTCATCAACCTTGACATTTTTGCTTTCTAAAATATTTCTCAACCTTTTATTGAAACATCTGTAAGCTTTTATTTTAGTAGAATATCCAAGAAAAATACCTTCATCACTTCTTGCATCAAACTTTCCTAAATTTTATTCATCTCGTTTGATATAACATTTGCTTCCAAATAACTTAAAATACTTAACAATAGGAATTCTTCCACACCATAGCTCATAGGGGGTCTTTGTACTATTTGGTCTTGCTTGAACTCAATTGAATATATAAACAATAGTGTGAATAGCTTCTCTCCAGTAAACTTTCGGTAAACTAGCCTCAATAATTGTTGATCTAGCAACCTCTTGAATTGTTATGTTCTTTCTTTCAATAACTCCATTCTGCTGAGGAGTTCTCAGAGCAGATAACTATCTTTTTATTCCATGAACTTCACAAAACATATTAAACTCATGGGAGGTGAATTCACGACCTCTGTAAGACCTTAAGCATTTTATCCTCAAAGTTAGTTTATTCTCAACCATAGCTTTAAATGTCTTGAATCTATCTAATGCATCAGATTTCTCTCTAAGAAATGTAACCCATGTATATCTAGAATAGTCATCAACCAAAAGAAAAAAGTACCTTTCACCTTGTAGACTTCTCAATCTTGTAGGACCATGTGATACACCCAACCTAGTCACACATAGCTTAGCAATACACTAGGCAATGAAAATCACAATTAAGATGAATTTCCATCACAAATAAATTCTGAACTCAGGTCTTGATATTGCAAATGTAACATTGGGGTCAATATTTCAACTATAACAATAAGTTATTTCCCAAACTATAAGTCACTAAGATTAAATGTGCATATTTGTGAGAGATCTATGAACATCAATGATGACTTGATGCTAAAATACTAGGAATATATTTTGCAATTAGGCATAGAACATTAGGTATTGCACAAATCAATAGTTTCACTGGTTAAACCTATTTATCCACATGATATAGTAGTATCAATCAATGGTGTCACATTTAGTTTACACAATGTAATTTGAATATTCACAATTGGTGCACTATTGGTGTGTTTGTCAAGTGTCCTCCTCTTCTTAATCCTCTTCTTCTTACTCTATATGATATCCTTATCTTCATTACTATGAGTGCCTTTATATGGCATAAACCAAAGGACACAACTTCTAATTGGGTTCTTCTCTACTCCCACACGACCCTTCACACATGATTAGTGGTTTTGTTATGTGCGACTAACACCTTCGTGACCTTTGACTAACACTTTCATATTCTTCGTGCTTTGTCAACCTCCTCATCTTTAGTTGCATAGAGACCTTGTTGTGTATTGATCCTTATTTAATATCATCATGGTGTCCTAGTTAGTTATGAGATATATATTAATGGATATATAGGTATTGATCCTTTCTTAATATATATTAATGGATATACAATAACATATATGTATATATATGCGTTCAGAGATAGTAATCATTATTTACATAGTATAAATATTAAATATATACTTATCTTAGATATTCTTTTGTGATGGGGAAATCACAAGTCTCCCCCTCTTGTCTTTTCTTTTCCTCAAGCAACTTATAACTCTTTCCTTGATGTTGTTAATCTCTTGATATTCTTGTCTGGTACACTTGTCTTATCTTGGAAAAAGATTCTAACATCTTGTTACATTTAATCTCTTGCCAAGCCTTTTGGATACTTCATTCTTAAGTGTATCCAGCCTTGTAATCCTAAGAGAATATTGAAACATCTCTACCTAGGCCTTTTGGATACCTTTTACTCTTAAGTGTACCTAGCCTTATAATCCTCAAAAAAGATTGTAACATCTCTTCCCAGGCCTTTTGGATACCTTATTCTTAAGTGTACCTAGCCTTATAATCTTGGGTAAAGATTGTAACATCTCTTCCCAGGCCTTTTGGATACCTTATTCTTAAGTGTACCCAACCTTATAATCTTGGGAAAAGATTGTAACATCTCTTCCTAGGCCTTCTGGATACCTTATTCTTAAGTGTATCTAGCCTTATAATCCTAGAAGCGAGCTTTCACTTCTTAGGCCTTATGGATACCCTATATTTTGGTGTATCCATCCTCAAGATCCTCAGAAGAACCTTGGCTCTTCCCAGGCCCTATGGATACCCTATTTGAGTATATCCATCATTATTCTTATATATTCATTTATTGTAATGTAATATTACATATTATCCCCAAAGGATGTTCTTGTGCAAGGGAAATGACTTATTAACTTATATTGAAGATTTTACATACAATAGTTAGTTTATTTCTTATTCTAGTCAAGGGTCATTATAATTTTCCCTTTTGGTAGGAGTTTCTCTTGTCTCTTCATTCAATGCTTCTTCTATTTTATGTATTTGTCCCTTCTTGCATTGGTGGTCTTGTCTCCAAGGTTCGTTGCATTTGAAACATAAAATTCTCTTCATTAATCCTTCCCTTCATTTGATTGCTTCCTTGTTATGGAATTGGTGTCCTATAATCCATGGTTCTTTGCAAAAGAAGAATGCTCTTTCTTTATTATCTCTTCTTGGTTGGTCTTGTTCGGGTGGTGACTTGAATGAGGGGTTCTTAGATTTTTCCCTTGAAGATTTGGACTCTACTTTCATGGCCCTTTGAATTTCCTCCCCCATGGTTTATGGTTCCAATGGGTTTACTATGTTCTTAATTGGTTCCTTGAGTCCTTCAATGAATAGATAGGTAAGCCTTCTTTGGGATAGGTTGAGGAACATGATAGATAGCTTTTAGAATTCATTTGGAAATTCCTCCACTGTTCCATGTTGCCTAAGTTGGGTGAGTTCCTTAAAATACCACTCAAGATGCTTTTGATTGAATCTATTAATGATTTTTTGAGTGAATTCACTATAGGTGACTATATTTCGATGACCTTGGGTGATAAGTCCATGATGCCACCAATCATGAGCTATCTCTAATAGGTGGAGGAAAAAAAATTAATGGAATTCTCTTTAGTCTTGGGGCTGAGAGATAAATAGGTGTCAAGCTTTTCAACCCATGATTATGCAGTGAACTTCTCGGAGCCGTCAAAATATGGCAAGTTCATCTTATTAATTCTTGATCTAAGGAATTTTTTGGTATGGTTCTTTGTCCTATTTGGATTGGCTTGGGTTTTGACTTCACTATATTCCTTGAATGGTATGAGTCTTTGAATTGCAGGGTCTAATTCAACATACATATGAGCAATGTCTTATGCACTATTTGTGTTTGGCTCTACTACTTCTACTATCACATTTTCTCTTGGAAGGAATGGACACATGATTGGTCTTAGTGTGGAACTTTGGGTTGAATACTCATTTTCAGAATGGTTCAAATGTATTTCTCTCCTTGGATTGGTTCTTTCATGAGTATTATTGTTAATGTTTTGAAGAGTCCGAAGAATTAGCTGATTGGTTTTCTCAAAATTTTCATTTGTTTGTTCCTTGAAAGTTCTGAGTTCCCAAGCCTATTGTTCGGCCATAGTTCCCTTTCTATGGTAGGTTTACATTCACTTTTTACCTACAAGTTGGTAGGAAAGATGCTCTAATACCACTGTGATACTGTAAGGAAAGCTTAGGTGCGGAACAAACTCTCCTAATGCCAAAACCTCAGGGAAGAATGCATATATGACTTAAATTTTTTGCAATTGCAGTTCAATAAGATACACTTGAGAAGAATTAAAAAAAAAGAGAATTGAAAACATACACAATTGGACACCAGATTTACATGGGAAAACCCTTACGGGGGAAAAACCCACCACACCAAGAAAAGCCTCTTTGTATTACAATAAGAAAAATTACATAAAGAGATCAAACTTAACTTTCTGATGTCAATTTTATAGCAACAATATTCACTGATCAATCTTGTACAGAACATTAATCTCACAATGCTCTATGACTCATACAATGAACCCACTCAGATCAATCCATGTTCAGTGTTGAACAAAAATCTCCATTACCCAAACCTATCATTGTCATTTGTTACAATGTATATCTCATTTTGTTCATGGTATATTGATCTTCCACATAGGAACGGTCGCAACTGTTCAACTTCCAATGGTTCACATTCCGCTTCTCTCATTGGTTTAAAACATACCACGTAGGATAGTCATTTGGTCAAAGAAGTTCAAATGAAATCACATGGTGAGACACCAAGCCGTGTATCCCTGATGCCACAATGCCCAATCACAGAACCATTGGAAAGATCATTGCTATTGGCGAGACATCATACCGAACACAAATCTAGCTCGTGCAGATCTATCAACAAGAGTTTCGCTATCGCTAAGAGTCTTATAGAACCTTTATGTCATACCGATGTTCATACCTGTCGGCGAGAGGAAAACCATCGGCAAGAGTTCTCACTGAAAGCACCTATTTGTCAGCGAGACCAACAATCATCAGTAGGAGATCACACCAAAGGCATACCCGGTAGTTCATATTACTTTGACAAGAGCAACACCATCGGCAAGAGTTTAAACTGAAGTTCATTGCATCGAATTGTTGGCCATTCCTTGTGGTCTCCACCATGACATGTGTTCACTGCTTGTGCATTTCAGGAGAATCAAGCTAGGAATCTACAATAGTCTCAACAAGTCTCCTGAAATTCCAAGTGGTCCCCACATCCATCGGCTTGTCGCTCAATCAAAGAAAACACATCCTTCATAACTCCCACTGTTGGTTAGAAAGTTCCCAAATGTCGCGACAACGGAGGAAGTCTGTCATTCAGGAAATTACAAAACTTTCAAATTCTGCGACAAGGTTACAAACTTAGGAACTCCAGCAATCGACCAACAATGAAGAGTTGGATAGAGATACAAGCCAGCAAGTTGAGGCACAATTTCGAACAATCTCCCACTTGACGAAGACTTACTGGCTTCCGTCAAACTCAAAGTTAATGAAGGTCATGGTCTCCAAGGCCCATCAAATTGGCACACCACCTGTACTTGTCTGTGCTCATTGGTTTCATGAATGCATCTGCAACATTTTCCAAAGTATCCACTTTTTATAAAGAGACCTTTCCATCTTCCACCATATCTCAAAAAAAATGATACCGCACATCAATATGTTTCGTCCTGGCATGGAAAGTAGGATTTTTTCACCAAAAAAATAGCACTCTAACTGTCATAGTAAATTGTAATTATCCCTGCATCAAACCCAATGTTAGAACAAAAATGTTTTAACTATATTGCTTCTTTACAGGCATGTGTTGCTGCCATGTATTCTTCCTCTGTAGTGGAAAAAGCGACTACAGCTTGCTGCTTACTCATCCAACTAATTGCACCACCATTCATCATGAAAATATATCCACTGGTGGATCTTCTGCTATTAATGTCCCCTGCCCAATCAGAATCCACATAGCCTTGAATGCTTAGAGTCCTCTATGATTCAACCAAATTCCCATGACCTAACACAAAGCATATTTTGAAGTGCCCTTCAGATATCTAAACACTCTTTTCACAACATTCCAATGTGTCCTTCCAGGATTTTCCATAAATTGACTAAGTACTCCCACTGCTTGGGAAATGTCTGGACTTGTATAGACCATTGCATACATTAAATTACCAACTGCACTAGCATAAGGCACTTCGGTCATGTCCTCCATCTCAGTAGGAGATTTTGGACAGTCTTCAACAGATAGCTTCATTCCCTGCAAAACTGGAACAACTAGCTGCTTGCACTCAGTCATACAAAATATCTCCAGAACAGTATTAATATACTTACTTTGACTAAGCCAAAGTTTTCTACTCTTCCTGTCCCTGGTTATTTCCATTCCCAGAATATACCGCTACACCAAGATCTTTCATTTTGAACTTTGCGACAACTAAGATTTTAGATCAGAAATCATTAACTTACTATTGCCTATGAACAACATATCATCAACATCGAGGCAATAGTAAGAACACGATCATTTTCAGCTTTGTAGTACACACAATGATCAAATTTTGATCTTACAAATCCCAATGACAAAACAAACATGTCGGTACCACATTCTAGGAGATTGTTTTAATCCATACAAAGATTTTTTTAACTTGTAAACTAGATTTTCTTTACCTTTTCCATAAAAGTGCTCAGGCTGGGACATATAAATCTCTTCTTCAAGGTCACCATGAAGAAATGTTGTCTTCACATCCATCTGTTCAATCTCTAAGTCATACGCTACTGCAAGTGACAAGAAATCTGATTGATGTCAGCTTAGCTATAGGAGAAAATATTTCTCCATAATCAATTCCCTCTATTTGGGAATAGCCCTTCGTAACCAACCTCGCCTTATACTTTTCCAAACTACCATCTAAACCAATTTTCTTTTTAAATACCCATTTGCAGCCAACAACTTTTCTACCTTGAGGCAAGGGCACCAAACTCCAAGTATCATTATTTTCTAATGATGCCATTTCTTCATTCATGGCTTCCAACCAAGAGTTTGAATCAGACATTCTAAATGCCTCTTTCACAATCCTAGGCTCATCAGTGCTAGAAATTAAAGCATAGGCACAAGTAGAATCTAACAAAGAAAACCCATACCTATCAGGTTGCTTTCTTTCACGTGTTGACCTCCTCACTGGCTGAGGCTGAGGTTGTTGTTCTTCTTCAGAACTCTCAGAACTACTTGAGCTCTCCTTAGTTTCAAGTACATTTTGAATTTTCAATTCCTCTTTATTTGGTGTCAAAGGAATTTCAACTACATCCTTTTTATTTTTTGATTTTGTCTCTGACTGCAGATCCAAAGTAGAAGGCTTCAGCTCACGAAAAATAACACTTCTGCTATATAGAACCTTCTCCGTATCAGGATTCCAAAGCTTGTATCCTTTTATGCCAGTACTATAACCAATAAAAATACATTTAACAACCTTGTTTTCCAATTTACACCTTTTTTCATTCGACACATGTGCATATGCCTCATAGCCAAAGACACGAATATGTCTCAGAGAGGGCTTCTTTCCAGACCATGCTTCTAAAGGTGTTTTCTCAACAAGAGCGGAATTAGGAGAACGGTTTATTAAGTAACATGTTGTTGCAACTACCTCAGCCCAAAACTTCTCGAAGCCAACACTGCTTAGCATACTTCATGCTCTTTCCATTACTATCCTGTTGAACCTTTCAACAACTCCATTTTGTTGTGGAGTGTAGGGTGTAGTTTTATGTCTTTTAATCCCATGATCTTTACAGTACCTTTCGATCTCATCAGAACAAAACTCACTGCCATTGTTAGTCCTTAAACATTTTATTTTTCTTCCAATATGATTTTCCACAATGTTTTCAAATTCCTTAAAATGATTGAACACTTCTGATTTACTTTTCAAAAAATAAACAAATGCCCTTCTTGAATAATCATCAATGAACGATACATAATATCTTGATTTAGACAAATAAGGAACATTTACTCAACCAAAAACATTAGAATGAATATAATCAAGTAAACCAGAAGATTTGTGAGGAATGGAGTAGAATGAAACATGATGTTGCTTACCATATATACAATGTTCACAAAACTCGAATTTGAGGTTACAATCATCAAGCCCTTCAACCAGGTTTCTATTTTTCAAGGTTTTTAAACCTTTTTCTCCAATGTGGCCAAGCCTATGATGCCAGAGCATTGTCTTTTCTGCTGGAAGTTTAACTTCCATAGAGTTTGCACTATCAGGAACTTTTTCCTCCTTTTCTCCATGAGTAGCCTTCTGTGACTTTACAAAGACACTATTGCATTTCACGGCAAATGCATCCAACTTATACAAGGTACCAATACGAGCACCCTTAGCTAGCACCATTGAGCCTCTAGTCATTTTGCAGCCATTTCCAAAGAACGTGACTTGCACTCGAACATCATTAAGCTTACTAACAGAAAGTAAATTTTGAGCCAGACCTAGTATATGCATTACATCATTGATTCCCTTCACTCTTCCATCAGGGAACTAAATTTTGACTCTTTCACGACCAACTATTTCCAGAGGTGAATCACTTGCCAAATACACCCTTCCACCATTGTATTTTTCATACTTAGTAAACCAGTATCTATAAGATGTCATGTGGAAAGATGCTCTAGAATCAATTAGCCAGACATCATTCGATGCCTGTGTAGCCAATGCTGCAATGAAGGCGTCTGCATCACTCTGAGAAGAATCATTGTTGGAAGAATTCTTCTTCTTCTTCTTTTTCTCCTCTTTTCAATCCTTTCGGACATGACAAGGTTGTCCAGAATTTCAACACTTCACCTTGGAATTCTTATGAGGAGACTTTGATCTCCCTTCTGATTTTGATTTGGACTTCTTGTCCTTTCCTTTTTCTTTCAATCTGCCTCTAATAGCAAGAGCCTCCTTCGTCATCTTAGAAGATTTTCTTCTCATCTCTTCTGATAATAAAGAAGCAACAACATATTCCATCTTAAAAGTGGATGTCGTACTCCCAATAGCCATTCCCAAGTGATCCCAAGAATCTGGAAAAGAACATAACAATAGCATACATCGATCTTCTTCATCAATCTTCACACCCACAAATGGTAACTGAGAAATCAACATGTTGAAAGCATTCAAATGATCAACAACAAATGCTCCTTCCTGCATTTTCAAAGAGTACAACTTCTTCCTCAAGAACAACTTATTCACCAAGGACTTGCCCTAATAAATAGCTCCCAGTCTTTTCCACAAAGAAGACACAGTCTTTTCTTCATGAACATTAAGAAGAATAGAGTCTGCTAAATAGAGCCTTATTAGCCCCTTTTATTTTCGATCTACAAGGTCCCAATCCTCTTGCTTCATTCCTATAGGTTTCGTTCTAGACACAACAATCCAAAGATCATGTTCTACTAACAGATCTTCCATTTTAAGTTTCCACAACTCAAAATTGCTGCCATTGAATTTCTCAATTTCAATCTTTCCTGACATGCTTGCCATCTTAATTTGTATTTCAAATTACCAGACTTCTACAAGACTCCCATTGAACAAAATTGACACAAAAAACCCAACGTACCCACAAGGATAACATAACTGACAAGGATCTAATACCACTTGTAAGGAAAGCTTAGGTGTGGAACAAACTCTCCTAATGCTAAAAACTCAGGGAAGAACGCAAACATGACTTTAAATTTTTGCAATTACAGTTCAATAAGATACACTTGAAAAGAATTAACAGAAAAGAGAATTGAACACATACATAATTGGACACCATATTTACATGGGAAAACCCTTACGGGAGAAAAGCCTCTTTGTATTACAGTAAGGAAAATTACATACAAAGATCAAACTTAACTTTCTAATGTCAATTTTACAACAAAATTCATTGATCAATCTTGTACAAAACATTAATCTCACAATGCTCTCAGACTCATACAATGAACCCATTCAGATCAATCTGTGTTCAGTGTTGAACAAAAATCTCCATTACTCGAACCTATCATTGTCATCCATTACAAAGTATATTTCATTCTGTTCATGGTCTGTTGATCTTCCACACAGGAATGGTCACAATTGTTCAACTTCCAATGGTTCACATTCCGCTTCTCTCATTGGTTCAAAATAGACCACATAGGATAGTAATTTGGTCAAAGAAGTTAAAAAAGAATCACATGTCACTGAGACACCAGGCCATGTCTCCCCGATGCCTCAATGCCCGATCATAGAACCATCAACAAGATCATTGCTATTGGAAAGACATCATACTAAACACAAATCTAGCTTGTGCAGATCTATCAGTAAGAGTTTCGCTATCGCTAAGAGTCTTATATAACCTTTATGTCATATCGATGTTCATACTTGTCGGTGAGAGGAAAATTATTGGCAAGAGTTCTCACCGAAAGCACCTCTCTGTTGGTGAGACCAATAGTCATCGGTAGGAGATCACACCGAAGGCATACCTAATAGTTCATATTACTCTGATCAGTCTATTGGAAAGAGGTTACACCAAAGTTCATCGCATCAAACTATTGGTCATTCCTTGTGGTCTCCACCATGACACGTGTTCACTACTTGTGCATTTCTGGAGAATCAAGCTGGGAATCTACAGTATTCTCAACAAGTCTCCCAGAATTCCAAGTGGTCCCCACATCCGTCGGCTTGTTGCTCAATCAGAGAAAACACATCCTTTGTAACTCCCACTGTCAGTTAGAAATTTCCCAAACATCGCGACAACGAAGGAAGTCAGTCAATCGATAAATTAAAAAACTTTCAAACTCTATGAAAAGGATACAAACTTAG
>VDFB02048871.1:0-19449 GCA_007258455.2 Sequoia sempervirens
AAAGCTTCTATATGATTTGGAGCTCCCGACAGCTGTATTTATAGATTTTTGCAGGCTCAATCCCAGCTGGCAAGAATCTACGACTATGAGATTGTCTGGTAAGTTTGAATGGTAAGAGATGAAGAAGTTGAGAAGAAGATGGGAGAGGTTGAGAGGTTGGAGAGAAGGATGATTCCTGTTCAACATGAGAACACCGCACGTAAACAAGAAATTAAATTTTCTGCCTTTAAGGCCCCGATGTCATGATAAATCCCAAATTAAATAAATAAATTATTTAATTTCTATTTCATTGTATTTGATTTTTAATTTTAATTATAGAAGATTTGTTCAAAATATTTTGAAACATTTAATTATGATATGACTTTAGAAGAATATAAAATATTTAGAAGAATAAATATTTTATGAATATTTAATTATAAATGGTTATCGAATTAGAGGAATTAATTAAATATTTGAAATATTTAATTATAAATAGATATTTAGAAGAAGAAGAATATTTTAATCTTTATTTGAATAAGATATTCAAACTAAGATTATATGATAATTAATATAAATAAATCATAATGTTTATTTAATTAATTAAGAAATGAATACAAAATGATGATTAAATAAACTTATTTATTTAATCAAAATAAAAGAATGAAGAAATATAAATAAATTATTTAAATTTATTTATATGCAGATAGAATTCGAAGATTTTAATTAAATATTAAAAATATTTAATTAATTACCAGACAATATGATGTGACCATTTTAAAGTGTATACATTTTGCCCCTCTTTGAAGTGATGTGTTTTACGCATTGCTTCAAAGAATTTTGAATTTTTCCCTAAATGTTGACTGTCGAAATGTTGATAGGTATATGACCCCGCGAACGATGAATTGATTATATTTTGAACTTTTTATGAATTTTTTTATTTTTATGGATTTTTGTGAAATTTTTTGATTTTTATGATTTTGAAGATGTCGATTCATCGTTTGAAACTAATGATATGAAGAAAATTGACCCGGAAAGATATGAAATGAAAATTTGATGAAGAAATTGCCCCTGCTATGTTAAAATATGATAAAATGCCCCAATTTTGTGTATTGAGATGCCCTGATTTGATGATGTTTGTCTAATAAATTTGTTCCCAAGGTTGTTAGAAAACAAATAATAGCTGATAAATTTGCTTTTAAAGTTGTTAAAAACAAATAGTTGTTGATAAGTTTGCTTCTAAGGTTGTTAAAAACAAACATGATTTGATAAATTTGTTTTCATGATGATGAAAAACAAACAGTTGATATTCAGATTTGGTGATGAGTTTGTTTCTAAAGTTGTTAAAAACAAACAAGATTGTGATAAATTTTCTTTCAAAGTTGTTGAAAGACAAATCAGTTGATATGTTTGCTTCTAAAGTTGTTAAAAACAAACATGATTTTGATAAATTTGTTTTCAAAGTTGTTAAAAACAAATAGTCGAATGATGTATTCTGATTGGATTGATTTGGTTGATTTGATGATCCATTTTGATTTGAATAATGGTATGATCTTCTGATGTTATTGGCGATTTGATCTTCTGATGTAGGAACAGGTGGTGTGAGACCAACAACATCTAGGGGTAGCACCTCATAGTGTTTTCATGTGATCAGCTTTGATTTTTTTTATTGAGACATTGTATACTTTGCCAGCTTTTAGGAAAATCTACAAATACAAAATGCAGATTCTAACATGAATGCAATCTATACTAACCATGCAGGATATCCATACAATATTGCCATTTGGAGATATTATTTGTGCTTTTTGTATCATCATAGAGCTTAAATGTTGAAAGTTAATACAAGCATCAAAGGGTATGTTAGCACCAGTGATGACCTAAGTATTGCTTTCATAATTTTTGATATAGCAAGTTAATACAAGCATCTAGGTATAATTGAACCGAGATGACCTGAGTATTGCTTGCATAAACAGACAAGAGTTAACCCGTTTCCCATGCAAATTCCGAAATGTCATCCATGATACATAGTAGAACATGTCTTGCGACCAATTTGAATAGTACTAATGATTTCTTCACAAACAGCAGACAAAGAAAAATCATATTCCTTCCTTGCTTTTCTAGTTCAGTACATCATCGAATCGCTCTAGAGATATGATAGAAAATCAAACAACCATTCAAATCCTGCTTAAAGTATTTCAAACATTTATTCAGATTAAGATCATCCAAGTTTTGATCATCATCATTGATATTCTCATTTGTTTGAAGCATGTTGTTTCGATTTCCATTGGTATTGAATAAACATGTTGTGATTGATTTGATACGACAATGTTTGTTGTGTTTTGTCAAACTGTTATTTGTCTGTTTTGTGATATTCTGAAAGCTCCTTACCCCTCTCTTGTATGTTTTTCCATTTTTCCCCCAGTGTAAACACAACCTAAAGATAAAAGATATGTACAAATTTCATTAAGCCATGATGAAACCTAAAGATTCCCACTACATGATATGGATAAATGAAAGATATATACAGATGATAGACGTGAATGGATGATGCCGAAAGTGAAAACAAGACATAAATTAATAAATGGAGGAGTCCATTTTGATCACAAGTAGCGCTTGTTTGCCAAGTTTTCACTACTTGTTTTTATTGCACTTTTTCACGATTTTTCTGATTTTTATTTATTTTATTTTTTTTAGGACTTTTTATTATTTTTTTGATTTTTTCAGGACTTTTTATGATTTTTTTAAATTTTTTCAAGACTTTTTATGATTTTTTTTAAAATTTTTTCAGGACTTTTTATGATTTTTTTTTAGGACTTTTTATGATTTTATTTTTTTATTTTTTCAAGACTTTTTAGATGTAGAACTTTTTCAAATGAATACTATTGATTGGCTCTTCAAACAGGTCCCCCTCTGATGTGGATAACTGATATACACCAGAACCATATGCTGCTACAATAACAAATGGACCAAGCTAGTTAGGTTCAAATTTGCCTTTCTTTTCTCTGTCTTGCTGATTACATGGATTTTCTCTCAAAACTAAATCACCCACTTGAAATGCCCATGGTTTAACTCTGTGATTATAACTACGGGACATAACTTGTTGATAACCTTTCAAATGATCAGCTGCATGTTGGCGCCTTTCATCTAACAATTCTAGTTCCTGAAGGTGAGAAACCCTGTAGTCTTCATCACTTATCAATCCCTTGAGTGAAACCCTAAGCGAAGGTATTTCAACTTCTAATGGTAAAATTGCATCTGCTCCATAGAATAAAGCATATGGTGTAGCTCTTGTTGGTGTGCGAACACTGGTTCTATATGCCCACAAAGCTGGGTTTAATTGGACATGCTAATCATGTCCAACCTCATTTACTGTCTTCTTCAATATCTTTAAGATGGTTTTGTTAGAAGCTTCTGCTTGACCATTACCCTGTGGATAATAAGGTGTAGAGAACCTATGTTGGATGTGAAATCTTTCACAAAGTTCATCAACATCCTGATTCTTAAAAGGTCTTCCATTATCAGTAACAATAGAATTAGGAATTCCATATCTACAAATAATGTAATTCAGATAAATGAAGATATTTGTTTACCAGTCACTGTTGTTAGAGAAACAGCTTCAATCCATTTTGTAAAATACTTCGTAGCTGTAATGATAAATTTGTGACCATTTGACGATGAAGGATGTATTTTACCAACAAGATCTAATCCCCACTGAGAAAAAGGCCATGTTGAAATGAAAGGTTGCAGTTCTTGTGCAGGTGCATGAATAAGATTCCCGTGAATCTGACATTTAGAACACTTCTTGACAAAAGTAAAAGAATCTTGCTCCATGGTAGGCCAATAGTATCCCATTCTGACAAGTTTCTTGGCTAAGGTCAAACCACTCGAATGAGTTCCACAAATACCACCGTGAACCTCTTGTAAGGCTTTTTCAGATTCGTCATGTTCAAGACATCTAAGGAGTGTACCATCAAGACCACGTCGATAAAGGATATTGACAATTAAGGTATAATGGGATGATTGGCGAATGAAATTCCATTTTTGGTTACAGGATAAATCTGAAGGCAAGATGTTATCTTTCAAATAGGTATAAGTCTTGCCATATAAAGGTGAATCTAAACCAGTCAAATGACATATAACTTGGGTTTCAGGATTATCATAGGTAGGAGAAAACAATTGTTCCACTAAGAATTCATACTTGGTTTGATCTTCTGATATTTGTAATAAGGAAGCAATGGTAGCCATTGCATCTGCAGCTTTATTGTCAATCCTTGATATTTGTGAAAACTTGATTGACACAAAATATTTCTTATAATCATCCACCATGTTCTTGTATGGTAGCAACTTATCATCTTTAGTTTGATAATCATCATTAATTTGATTAATGACAAGTTGTGAATCACCATAAACTTCCAGCTCTGAAATATGCCATTCCAAAGCTATTTTCAATCCTATGAGTAATGCCTCATATTCAGCTATGTTATTTGAACATCAACCGATATGATTGTGAAATAGTATGTCCTTCAGGTGTAACAAAAAGAATCCCTGCCCCCGAGCCATATTGTGTATAAGATCCATCAAAGTATAATACCCACGGTCTCTGAATTATTGCTATAAAGACATCTGCATCAGGAAACTCAATGTGCATTGAATTGTCTTATTGTAAAGGAGCTTCAACCAACTAATCTGCAATGACCTGTCCTTTAATAGCTTTTCGATCTACATAGTGAATATCAAACTCACTTAAGATCATTACCCATTTTGCAAGTCTTCCTGTTAAAGTAGCTCTGCTTAATAGGTATTTCAATGGGTCTATCTTTGTTATCAGCTTAACTGTATGAGCCAACATATAATGTCGCCACTTTTGAGAAGCAAACACTACTGCAAGACAAGCTTTTTCAATGAAACTGTAGTTTAACTCATGTCTTGTTAAGGTTCTGCTGATATAATATATAGCCCTTTCCTTACCTGTAGAGTCTTCTTGTGCTAGCAATGCACCCAAAGATACTTTTGTTGCTGAAATATAGAGTATAAGTGGCTCTCCTGGAATAGGCGGAATTAGAACTGGTGGATGTGTAAGATATTGCTTGATCTGATTGAATGCTGCTTCACATTTGTCATCCCATTTAAATGGAACATTTTTATGCAATAGATGTGTGAATGGCAAGCTTTTGTCTGCTAGTTGAGCTATAAACCTTCTAATGGATTGTAATCTTCCTTGTAAGGATCTTAATTGACTGATATTTCATGGTGGAGGCATATCCATTATAGCTTGTACCTTTTCTGGATCAACTTCTATACCCTTTTCTGAAACAATGTACCCTAGGAGTTTTCCAGATGTAACACCGAAGACACATTTCTTTGGATTCAGTCGAACATTGAATTTTTCCATTCTGACAAAAATTTTTGACAAGATTTCAAGGTGTTCATCTCGTGTATGAGATTTAGCAAGTAAATCGTCAACATAATCTTCCATGAATGTATGCATCATATCATGAAAAATAGTTGTCATTGCTCTTTGATAAGTAGCTCCAGCATTCTTTAACCCGAATGGCATTACATTCCAGCAATAAGTACCCCAAGGACATGTGAACGCTATTTTATCTTGATCTTCTGGTGCAATTTTTATCTAGTTGTATCCTAAAAATCCATCCATTAATGAATACATTGCATGGCTAGCAGTTAAGTCAACAATCATGTCTATGTTGGGCAAAGGAAAATCATCTTTGGGGCAAGCTTTATTTAAATCCCTAAAATCTGTACAAACTCTGATCCTTCCATTTGGCTTTGAAATAGGTACAATATTTGAAATCCATTCGGCATAATCACGTCAGTTCAATGAATCCAACATCCAAAGTTTCTAATTTTCTTGACCAATAATGCAACACATGTGGATGCATTTTCAAGCTTTTGCTTCACAAAAAGTTTCATATTCCAAAGTTTGATAGATAAATGATGCATTATCAAATTAGGGATCTAACCCCTGGCATATCAAGATAGCGACCAAGCAAAGTTAATTTGATTCTCCTTCAAGAATTCCATGAATTTCAGGACTTCTTCAACTGTTAATGATGCTGCAATTTGCAAAACTTTTGGCTGTTCTGCTGTACTTATGTTGATTGATTTCATTGGTTCAATCAAAATAGATCTTTCATGACGATACTTGGGAAGAGTGTCAAGTTTCTCATCCTTCAGTGCCTTAGAAAGGTTTTCACTGTCAGATTCGCTCTTTATTTTTCTCTTGTTTTGATCTATCACTACCATTTTTCAGTTTTCACCAATAGATCCATCTTTTATTTCATTTATTTTGCAGCTAAGAGACTTGACACCCTCCTTATCAAAATCATGAGTATAAACATCTTGAATGAAACAATTTTTTTCTTCATTTGAGGAACAAAGGAAAGTTATAATGTCTTCATCATTACTGAATGTAGGAATATGGATAGGTGCGTCAATGTCCCAATCTATAAGTTTTGGATAAACTAAGGGCATAGGATCATTAGGTTGGGTAAGGTCTTGAATTGTCAAAGTCATGATATGGCTATCATCCTCATGGTAGACAAGGTCTATGATGGTATTCCCCTGTTGATTGTCAATCTCGTTAGAATCTGATTCTTCCTCACTTGAGTCATGATCGCTTTGTAAAACATAATCGAGTGGAGGCCTTGAGCCTTCTCCTTGTATAAGAACAGGTGCATATTTATGTATAGTATCAACTTGTTTATCCCTCCAAAATTCATCATTATAAATGGTATCCCATTCATATTCATTAGAATCAGTATCTGAACTATTTTGCAATTGGAAAACTGATTCATGAGATTTATCTGACACGGATCCTGCTTCATGAGTTAATGATGTCTGTTGTGAAGTAGATTCTTCTTTATCTTTACCATATCCAAGTCATGTTTTATCACTTGAATGCTTTGAAATAGGTTGAATTGGTTCCACAATTCCTTCTCTTCGTTTCCCTATAGGACCATTCCCTTCATATCCCATCTTTTGCATGATAGCATACCCCTTACCATATTGTTCTTTAGGCAACTTAATGTGCAAGAGAGATTCATCTTCATATTTGTATAGCCAATTTAGGATGTCCCTATCTTCAGCTTCTTCTTCAGTGGTATTAGCTCTAATGAATTTTCCATCAAACTTTGTGATTGGCACGAAAGCTTGAGATGTAGAAGCAGTTGCAATCTTTTGATTTGCTAAAGTTGACAAACCATGTGATCTTGGAGAAGGAGGTAAAGTAGAGAGAGATAGTGAATATTCACCTACCCCTTTGTCTTTAAACTTCAGCTTAGTATCAAGATTCTTTGTCAATTCTTGCAATTGGATTTGTAGATTGGAAGAAGAAACAGCAAGAGCTTCCCTATTGTGTGGCACAAAGACATCTTGAGTTACTCTAAGATTTGAACAAGTTTAGGTACTATTGTAATCAGCTTGTATAGTTATTTCTTGTCCATCATATGGAAACTTGATACATTGATGATATGTTGATGGTACTGCTTGCATATCATGAATCCATGGACGACCCAAAAGTATGTTATAAGACAGATCTCAATCTAGAACCTGACAAAATGTATTCTTCACAACAGGTCCCACTCTGATAGGTAGTAATATTAATCCTTTAGAAGCTCTTTCTTCATCATCATATGCCTTGATGGTTATCTTCCTTCGTGGATCAATTTCATTTTCTGAAATTCCTAAGGCATTTATTAATTTTAAGGTACAAATATTCAAACCAGCTCCTCCATCTATTAAGACACATCTAATTCGATGTTTATGGATCATGACTTCAAGATAGAGCGAGGAATTATGTGGATGTGTCATGGAAGCATCATCTTTGTCCGAAAATGAAAGACAAGTGGGGGAAGATAAATGTCCCACCATGGCTTGAAATTTGTTTGCATCTAGATCAGTATCAACAGTTGTGTTTACAAGAGCTTCTTCTAAAATATTCTTGTGTATGGGGGATATTTTGAGAAGTTCAAGAATGGATATTTGAGCTGATGTTTTTCTCAATTGATCAACTAGATTATACTGACTTGGAGAAGAAATAGTTGTTTTAGATGAAATTCCTTTTAAAACAACCTTTGCTTGACCTCTTGTTGTTACATTAACCTGTTGATATTCTTGTTTTCCTTTGATTTTGATAACATTAACCCGATTATCATCTGTGTGAATGTGATGGATTATATTGTTTTCAACATTATGTATGCTTTTGGCTTTGGTAACCGATGTTTCCCCCTTTTGATAGTTTGGCAAAGGATCTTTGAATGCTTGATGAACATCATTGGTATGATGTCCCTCAATTGTAATGGTACCATTGTCAATTAAATCTTGTACTAGATTTTTCAAAGCTCAACAATTATTTGTTCTATGACCTTTACATCGATGATAATTGCAATAATACGAGTCATTCCATGATGGTGGTTTAACTCGTGGCTCATAATCTCTTTGTGGTGGTAAGGTGATAACCTTATTATCAAGAAGCTCCTTGAGAGAAGACTCAAGAGATTGACCCAAAGCAGTAAAAGTCCGTCGGTTTGAAAAGAATGAAGGTCTAGACGGATTTACTGTTTGTGCATTACCAAGATTACCATTGAAATTACCATGATTTTGATTGGTATTTTGATTAGTCATGTTTTCTTGCTTGGAAATTTGTCCTTGTTGATTGTTGTTTCCTTGTTGAATTGTATTTCCTTGTGGATTGTTTCGTGGAGCACTTGATAAATTAAAAACAGATGGTCTTGTTCGTAAATTATTTGCATCCACTATACCATCATTAACAACATTTTTGTTTCTATTCCAAAACCTTGTTTTATCGTTGTTGTTTTGATTTGATGTACTTGGATTATCAAGTTTTATTACTCCCTTTTTAACCAAGGCCCCTTCAATGGTGATTGCATTTTCAATCAATTTTTCAAAGTTATGAGGACAATGAAGGTTAAGCCTATAGCTTAATTCTAGATCAAGGCTATTGATAAAGATATCCATCTTTTCCTTTTCAGGAATAGGATGAGAATATCATGCAAATAACCTCCTCCACCTTTGTAAAAATGTAGTAAAGGGTTCTCCTACTTTTTGTTTCACTTTACAAAGATCAAGCATTGTTATTTGGTGTTGAATGTTGTAGGAGTACTGTGAGATAAACTGATTTATCAACTCCTTAAAAGTTTTGATAGGTGGAGTGATTTTTGAAAGCCACTCCATGGATTGTACACCTAGATTTCATGGAAATAATCGCATCAAGTAAGTATCGTCATAGGCGAATTCAAGACTCATGTTTCGGAAATCCCTAACATGGTCAATAGGATCAATTTTTCCATTATACCTATCATACTTAGGAATTTCACAATGTTTTGGAAATGGAATCATTTGAAGACTCCTATCAAATGGATAAGGAGATATGTCTTCCAAAACATATTTCTTTGTTGTACCTCCTTGCATTTCCTTTATTTGCCCTTGTAATTCTTTTATCTGTTGGTTAAGAGCACTAAAGTCATTAAGAGGAGTTTCAAGATTTTGTTTAATCCCTTCTATGTCAAAAGTGTGAGGCAACTTAGCTCCCTGATTAGCTAATGAAAGAAAATATTTTTCTTTGTTATGTTCTAGAATTCTTTCCATAAGAGTATGGAATTGAGGATCTTGTTCTGCTTCTTGAAGCTTTTCTTCTGTTAACTCATCAAGATTAAACGTTTCCTCTTCTTTTTCATTTCGGTCACCCATTTTACTGGTAGTGGTTTCTCCCTCATCTTTTTCCATTTGTTTTTGAGATCTCGTGAAGACAGGCATAGATTTTGCTCCAAATTCTACTCACTTTTGATCAAAAGAGTGAAATAGTGCAATTTATGTGATATATATGAAAGTCAGGATAGAATGACGATTCTATGACTTACACAAAATTTCTAATCTTGTAGCTTGTGTTGTTCCCTAAGTGAAAGGATGAAAATCCTGTTTCGCGGGAATGTAAGCAAAAGATCAAGAAAAGGATGATTTTGCACTTTATGAAGTTTTGATCATGGCTTTGTAAAAGGATGGATTTTATGATAGATGCCTAATGTATTCTAAGTTCTCTATTGTAAAATTTGATTTGGACAAGTAGAATATTCAATTGCTGGTTGGGGAATATGACTGAAACGAATACGTTGACTATGGTTATGCCTTTGAGAAAGGGCTCTTCTTTGAAAGTAAGCTTGTGAATACAAGGGCTCTATAGCATAATCATCTGAAAGACCTCTAACACAATCATGATACCTATGAAGAAAGGTTCTATATTTGAGTAAAACTTTTTGACTTTGATAAAAGAATCGTTGCTTCTTCAATAATTTCTTGTGATTGAGGGGTTTCTTTGGCTTCTTAATCCTTTTGGAAACGGATTTCTTTACAAACTTTGTGGATTTCCAATCTCGTAACATGAGATTAATCAATGTGATAATGAGTGTTTTGGATGATCTTATTTGAATTAATGTATTGAAAACACATCAAACAAAGTTATAAAACGGTTGTCTTAAATCCTATACTAAACATCAAGTGTATAACCAAAATGTTGTTCAAAAAGTGTTTTAACGGGTTTTACACATGACAAGCACTTCAAACAGACTCACTCTTAGTTCTCAAGTAGGTCATCATAGCAATCAACAGCCCACATCTTAGAACTGCGTCGACTCACATAGCCATGTCACCCCCTAGAAGGCGCCCGTGTTTTTGTCTTTTCCAGGTGCGTACTCAGAGTGACAGAAGTGGATACCGGATCCCCTGAGCAAACAATCCTTGGCAATTATATGGTGAGTATCTTGGGGGTAGATTCGTCCCCCCGTGACCGCAGGATTGAAATGATGTCCAAATTGACTCAATAAGATACTCACACTGAGAAAGTTCGCGTAGTGTTGTTTCCTGCCTGCGTGGTAAATGATAGACTTCAGAGATATCTCCCACCCTAGAAATGTTGCCTGGGGATGGTTAATAATCGCGACACTACTATCAAAAGAGGGTTTCAATTTACTTTGGAATTTTAGGAGGGTGGTGGAATAGCTCATTCGCTTGAACCGACTTGAGCCTGCTCCTCCTTGGGTGAGTACTTTTCCTCCTGGCCAAGAGCGCGCTCTTTGCTGTCAATAAGTCGTGAAATGTATTGTGCTGGAAATAGGTGAGTTTGGCATTTTGATCACCCAGTTAAGGGGAGAGCATAGGCCTATCACCGAAGACAAAGCAAACATTATTGTATTTTTAGCACCAAATGAAAATTTTCTAAGCTAAGTGAAGATATTGCTTCACATAAAAAGAAGATTCATTTTAAGCCCAAAATGAAAGATGAAGTGTCTACCCTAGGATTGGTTCGTTTTTCTTTAAATGACTACCCTAGGATTGCTTCATTTTTACTTTTAGATGACTACCCTAGGATTGGTTTGTTTTACTTTAGATGACTACCCTAGGATTGGTTTGTTTTATCCTTAGAAATTATTAACTGTCTGCGGCTGCGTCGGAGTCAGTTAGATTATTTTACAATTACAAATTACAATACTGATATTTAAAAGTTGCGCTGCAATAGACATTATAGGCGCTGCAAATTTTTTTATGGGCGCTGCAAAACTCCTTACGGGCGCTGCAAAATTGATTACGAGCGCTGCAATAAGTGTTATGGGCATTGTAAAAATAGTTACGGGCGCTGCAAAATTGATCACAGGCGTTGTAATAAGTGTTACGGGTGCTGCAATAAGTGTTACGGGCACTGCAATAGTCTTCAAATGAGCTAAACTGGAAATAACATTCCCGAAACATGTTGTTTGCGCTATTCCGCTATTTTTACCTGTAACCTGTCAGAAAAACCTGCAAAAAGATATTAAAAAAAAGGGGGCAAGAGCCCCACGGTGGGTGCCAAAAATGTGTATGTTTGTTTATTGTTAATCTAATTGAAAAAAAAACACTAAATGAAACATTAATCTAAAGAAATTGAAATAAATAAAAATAAACAAGATTTCTTCAGAGCCGTCCCATTTTCCTCTATCTACAGTGATTTCTTTTGAAGTTGTTACTCTCAGATTGTGTAAGCTAGGCTTCCTTCAAATGGAAACTTGTAGAACGAGTATGCAAAAAGGAAAATGCTTCACTATTCTATATGCTGATGAAATGGAATTAGTCGTGGAGCAATGGGATGCGGACAAAATGGATTATGTACAAGGGCTATGAAATGAAAGATATCGTTGATCTCATTGCTATTGCTATGATTCTAATACCATCTATGCCAGGAAAGTACCTCTTAAGGAATGCTATGAATGCCATGAATTTGCCTATATAGTTATTCTTGTATCGAAAGCTTCTTTCTATATGATTTGGAGTCCCTGAGTCGTATTTATAGATTTTTGCAGGCACAATCCTGACTGGCAAGAATCTACGGCTGTGAGATTGTCTGGTAAGTTTGAATGGTGAGAGATGAAGAGGTTGAGAAGAAAATGGGAGAGGTTGAGAGGTTGGAGAGAAGGATGGATTCCTGTCTTCAACCCACGGGAACAAGCCTGCACAGAAACAGAGAAAATTTAATTTTCTGTTTTGGCAGTTTGTTTCACGGGTGTTAAAGATAAATCCCAAAATTAATTAAATAAATAAATTTATTTAATTTCATTTATTGCATTTTGATTTTTGATTTTTATACTATGGAAGATTTAATTAAATATTTTGTAATATTTAATTGTAATGTGACTTCAGAAGAATATGAAATTTTAGAAGGCTGGAATTAATTAAATATTTTGTGGCCATTTAATTATAAATATACATTTAGAAGAAGAGAATATTTAAATCTTACCGAATAACATTATCTCAAACTAAGATATATGGATAATTAATATAAATAAATCAGAATGTTTATTTTAAATTAATTAAGAAATGAAGAAATGATGATTAAATAAACTTATTTATTTTAATCAAAATAGAAGACGGAGAAATATAAATAAATTATTTAAATTTATTTATACCACAGAGAATTAAGATTTTAATTAAATATTAAAAATATTTAATTAATTACTGCATAATATGATGTGACCATTTTAAGGTGTATACACTTGCTTTTAGAAAAAAAAAAGAGTAGATGATTGATATCTCCCCTCGATAAATTTGATTCTATGATAGAAAACAAATAGGATGATTGATAGGGTTTCTGATAAATTTTCTTTCTGTGATGGAAAAAAATAGTAGATGATTGATAGGGCTTCTAATAAACTTGCTTTTTGCGATAGAAAACAAATAGTAGATGATGTGATTGAAAAAATATTTGCATTTGTGACTGAAGTAAAAATAGGAAGATGATTTGATTTTTGAAAAATTCATTGTGTTGAAGATAGATAGTAAAGATTTCATTTGATGTCTGATAAATCCATCTTGATGAAGATGGATAGTAAAGATTTGATTTGATGTCTGATAAATCCATCTTGATGAAGATAGATAGTAAAAATTTGATTTGATGTCTGATAAATTTTCTTTCACTGAAAAAAAAATAGTAAATGAGGATTGATAGATTGATTTGAGATTCTAAAAGATAGAGGGCATGATTGCATGATATGAGGCATTGATAGATAAATCACATGATATGAGTCATTTGATAGATAGAGAGATTTTGATTGACCTTTACACAGTTGAGGTGTGTTAGGACCATGCAAAACTCCTAGGGTAGGAGATGCAAGAGGTGGTGGACTTCCACCACATAGGCCAACTTCATTAGGGGGCACTAGCAGTTAGAGTTATGAGACTCATTATTGATTCATTCACACATCACGATGTATATTATTTTTGGAGTGTGTACATTATTTTGGTTAGATCTCTTGTATCTCTCTTTGGACTTTTTAGCTTCATTGGAAATTGGACATTTGTATTAATTTTGATGAGCGATGATATGCAGCGGCGATGATTTTTTATGACTTGATGTGCATTTATGAGATGATGATGTAATATGCATGTATTTTTGCATGATGTGATATGGATTTTGATATGCATTTTAATGATTTGATGACCAACATGATAGGCAAGATGATTGGATATGATGTTTATATGACGATGATGAAAAATAATTTGTGATGTGTACTAATGAAGTCATGCAGGTGGATGATGATGATAAAAATGCAACGTGTTGAAATGATATGATATATGATATGAAATGTTATGAAAATGTATGTTTTGCAAATAATGTGGAAAAATGTATGTATGAAATTTTTGTTTTTTGATTTTTCAAATGCAATAAATAATGATGACGTGATAGAAAATGGATGTTGTGTTTATGAAATGCATCATGAATGTGTAGTATGTATGACTAGGAAAACGATATGTGAAGTGGAGTCAAACGTTTATGGGAAAAATGTCGATAGATAAAATGATATGAAAATAATAAGATGAGTGCAATAATGGATGAAATGTATGATGTAACGGAAATGTAATGGTACGATGATAAAAAATAATAATGATAATGAGATGGAATGATAATGATGATAAGGATAACGAAATGTTACAAAATGATATGAAATGATAAAGGATAAATGTAATGAAATGATGATCAAATGGTAACTATATTGAAATGATAACTGTAATGAAATGATGATGAAATAATAAAGGATAAATGATAATGATATGAAATGATAAATGAAAATGATATAATAAAATAATGATAAATGATGAAATGGTAATGAAATGATAATGATAAATGTCATGGAAATAATAAATGATAATGATATGGAATGATGATGAAATGATAAATGATAAATGATAATGATATGTATAGGACCTAGATGAAATGATAATGATAATGAAACGATGATGAAGATGAAAGATGATAAATGTTCGAATGTCCTCCACAACTAGTATAAAGAGACATGACAATGTTGATGTTTTGTCTCTTCTACCTTCAAAACTTTGATGCAAATCCGCTAAAGATGCAGATATGTACAATGATTTAAATGAAATGCAACTAAATAAAACCAACCATTTTTTGAGCCCTTTGTTAGCTTTCTTGAATCATCATAGAGCATTTTAAAATGTTGGAAGTATGTACAAGCATCGGATGGGAAATTAGCTCCAATGATGACCTGAGTACAACCTTCATGATTTTTGATATAGCAAGTAAACACAAGCATCAAGGTTTAATTGGACTGAGATGACCTAAGCATTTCTTGCATAAAAAGACAAAGATTAACCATTTTCTGATGCAAATGTGGAAGTGTTATCAATAATACACTTTGGAAATCATGTCTCGCGACATAGTTGCACCAAATTGATAGATAACCTCAAGACAATAGAAAAAGAAAAATCATCCTCTTTCCTCACCACTCTAGTTCAGTACATCATTGAGTGTGCTTTAAAGAGATGATATCAAAAATTCAAACAACCATTGTTCAAAATATAATATTGCTATTCCAAACATTATTCATATTTTAGATCATCCAGATATGAGTCATGATATGGTACTTAGCTGAAAATTGTTGTGATATGGATCAATGATTGGATAGTTGTTCATGGGATTTGATTGTTTGTTTGCATGGTTGGATTCTATGTCATTGTCTAGCTGCTTCAGTAAAACCTGAAAGTTGGTTGCCCTTAGTGCTGTTAATGTTTCACTCTTCAAGACACACACACACAACTTGCTAAAATGAATATGTACAAATGATCAAGCCACAGTGTAAGACATTATCACTCTAGGGAAATGATGACCACATGATGCTAGTATGGTCCTAAGATGATGGAAACATGTATGAAATGAAGATGGGAAGCTAAGTGCGACACAGAACCATTAGATGGAGAGCTGCTAAATAAAGTACATAAGCTCTGTCAGATTTCATACCATTTGTTTTATTGAATTTTATGATTTCTTTTTATTTATTTCTCTCTATTTTATTTATTTATTTTTTAGATATTGGATGCTTTTTTATTTTCTTTTTTGGATTTTGATGTTTTTTTTTTTGTTTTTTTTGTTTTTTCAAGGACATTTAAGATGGAATGGGATGACCAATTGAAGAAATAAGATGCCCCACAATATAAGAGAAGATGCATGATGAAGGATATGGTATGGAAGATTTGGATGAAGTGAATAGGATAAGATGCATGATTTTCAAGAATATCCTTAACCTTGTCAAGATCAAAGGTGAAAATGAGGATAATGACCATGAATGATAAGAGGAAAATGGAAGATAGCATATGGATAGGGAGATCGATATGAAAGATAATATTTGCATGATAGGGGGATGGAGGAAGGGTTTAAGCATCAAGTTTCATGACTAATATCCCTTGAATATGTGCTCTAATAGACCATGGGAATGGGAATTAGACTTATAAATGTTGGCATGATAGTAGAAGCTAAGGCCTTATTCAAAGCTTTGAATTAAAGGAGGAGAATGGGGATTGGATGTTGGATAATGGATAGGAGGTTGGAAGGCTTGGTGATGGATAGATGGAAAGGATGGAAAGTTTAACATTGGCATACACCTTAAAGGGTGATGGATTGATGGAGGAAAAATGGATTTGGAAGGTGATATGCTTTTAGATGGGAGATGAGGAGAAGCTTTCAGATTAGCCAATTTGGATGCCAATTTTGATTTTATTGCTTCTATGAGACTTTTAGGAATCCAAATGACTTTTGATTTTGATATTTGCTTTATGGGCCTTTGTGGCCTTTGAGATTTTTCTCTTTGATTTATGGACCTTTGCGGTCTTTGAAAATTTTCTTTTGAATTGATGGGCCTTTGTGGTCTTTTGAATTTTTCTTTTGCTTTGATCGGCCTTTGTAGCCTTTTAATTTTTGGATCAAATTTTCTTTTATTTTTGCATGACTCTTCGAGGAGACATGTTAATCCTTTGATACATGTGGATTTTTAGATTGAAGATTTTGACATTTGGCACCCAAATTGCTTCCAAAAGCAATGGGAGGAGTGTATTGAGATGACCAATATGGAGATATGATGGATGAGTTAATGAAGGAAGAATTTTGAAAGTGGATCAAGGATGTGTTCCTTTGTTGTTCTTGAAGAATAGGAGATGGAGAAATGTGGGACCCTAATATGGATGGAAGGGTTGATGAGCTAGGGTTGGAATGATAAGGACCAAGGATAGATGGAAGGTTTGATGAACTAGGATAAGGACCTAGGATAAGGACCTAGGATGAATGGAGAGTTTGATGGACTAGGATACCTAGGTTGAGCATGAGGTGTATAACCAAGGTCATAAGAATATGTATGTGCTTGGACAAAAAGGGGTTCTAGGATACCTTGCTCATGAAGGCCTAAGCCTTTGCCTTTGTAATTCATAATTTCACAAATTCGTTTACCCATGGGATATGCATTGTTTGTGAAACAAGATGTGAGCCCATTTTGAGGAAGATATGATATGGATGAAAGGATAGGTGTTGGAAGTAAATTGGAGTGGATAAAGGTGGAGGATATCAATTTATAGGTGTGGGGTTCATGGATATCTTTAAGAGGTGTAAGAGGCTTTGACATGAGGATGATGGGATACTTTGATCTTGACTAGGAAAGGAATCGTTAGATGAAGGAGATGGAGTAGCTTGATCATCAGATGGAAGGGAATCTTTGGATAGGATGGAAGAATTGTTCTGCTCCTAGGATGCAATGGAATCATAAGAGAGTATGGATTCATTGAATGCAGTGGATGGAGAACTTGGAAGAACATTTTGTTTTTGAGATGGAAGAGGATTATCATGGGTGAATAATGAAAGGAGAGGATCATCATATGGTTCTTGAGAGATGGGATCTTGATCAAAGATAGGAAGGGTTTGTAGAATGTTTTGATGGAGATGTGTAGATTGAAATGAATCATTGGATGTAGAGGATATGATAGAAGAAGGCGATTGAATGGAATCATTATCTTGGGTGAAAGAATCATGAGGTTCATTTTGAATTATGGGGGATGAAGATAAATGCATGACATGACAGGATTGGTCAATTTTATTTGATGGATTAGATTTGGGCTTCTCATTTAACCTTTGCAAAAATTCAAAAACATTGAATTTGGATGTTGTTTCTAGAGGAGAAGAGGTTACATTCATATTTCTGTCAAAGGACTTCTTAGTTGTGCCCCCTTGTATTTCCTTGATTTTCCTTTGGAGTGCTCTTATTTGTTGGGTAAGAGTACTAAGATCATTTAAGGGATTTTCAGTCTTTTCAGGATCTTCCTTAATTTTCTCCATATCGTAGTCAAAGGGAAATTTGGCACCTTGGTTTGCCAATAAAAGAAAGTAGCCTTCTTTATTTCACTCTAAGATCTTGTCCAAAATTATGTGAAACTGTGGATCTTGTTCAACTTCTTGAATCATTTCATCGGTTATTTCATCATTTGAACTATTCCCAATATGAAACCTATGAAAAGGATTTTCTTCCCTATCACCCATGTTGTAAAGTGGATCTCTTCTGTCATCTTCTTCTTTGTGTTTTTGGGACCTTGTGACAACAGGCATATGCTTTTGAAATGTTCTTCTAAACTTAGATCACAAGTTTGAGAAGTGCACAAATGATGATGTCTTGATCTGATAAGATGAAAATCCTATGATATGATCAAATGACTTTTCTAACTCTTGATTGTGGCTTCCAAGATGAAAGGATATCAAAATCCTGTTGGGGAAGTTGAATCAATAATCAGAAACTTGTTTGAAAAGATGCACTTTTTGAGATTTGATCCTAGTCTCAAAAAATGATAAGTGATCAAATAGCCTAGTTTGTTTTCAAGATCAGTGAATGATTTGGTTAGGATGAGTGGGATATTCAATTGAGGGTTGCAGTATGAAATCAAACTCAAGAGGTTGATTGTGATTGTGTCGTTGAGATAGAACTCTTCTTTGGAAATAGGCTCGGGAATACAAAGGCTCTATAGCGTACTTGTCAGTAAATCCCCTAACAAAATCTTGGTACCTATGAAGGAGCAAGATGTTTCGACTCTTGTAAAGGAATTTTCTTTGTTGCAAAGTCTTTTTGTAACCTAAATGTTTCTTAGGTTTCCTGATCCTATTGGAAATCGACTTCCTAACAAACATGGTGGATTTCCAATCTCTAAGGATAGAAGATTTCAGGGATGTAGCTAGTCTAATGATGGTAGAAACTTAGATTCTGGTAGAAAGGCCAATTCAATCAAATTCTTAGTGCTTTCTTGGATGATCTTAATCCGATTTGACATGAAGAAAACACAACAAACACTCTAAAAATAGTTGTTCTTTTAAGCCCTAAACATCTAGTGTATGTTCAAAAATATTTTCAAGAAATGTTTTCACAGGTTTTTGCATAGAACAGACAATTCAGGCAAACTCACTCTTAGTGCTCAAGTAGGTCATCATAATAATCAATAGCCCGTAGAGCTAGCGTCGACTCACACAGCTATGTCACCCCCAAAAGGGCACCCATATTTTTGTCTTTTCCAAGCGTGTACTCAGAGTGATGGAAGTGGATACCAGATCCCCTGAGGAAATAGTCCTTGGCAGTTATATGGTGAGTG
>VDFB02048872.1:0-12441 GCA_007258455.2 Sequoia sempervirens
TACTCATCAATTTCTGGACTAGCACCTTCTTCCAGTATTTCATGGAAATTACAATACATTCGTCAGGCGTTGCCCCTGCTTCCGATTCTAACCAATTCTCCACAGGTGCCATTGAAGAAAACTACTAGCAGCAATAATAAATTAATGATAGAACCCCAAAAAACACACCAGGCATCACACACAGGACCAATAATATTCTTCAGATTAAGCTGAGCAAATAAATAAACCAGTGATGTCAATCTCAAGTCAGCGATACTATGCTACAATCAAAATACTCAAATCGGGTATTGCCTCAATAAGAACTCAATGCGCAGTGATGGCCAGTCAAGGATGGCCGCATAGGGACTGTATGATCACCAAGCCAAAGCCCTGTTGATTCACCGTCACTGATAGGCAACAACTTCGGTTTGCTTATCAGATGTGCAAACTGGGACTCTTGAGTAATGAGTATCTCGTGATCTCATGGTATGCTCTTGACGTGAATGGAGAGAGGGTGCGTATGCCATCCGATACAAATGGCGTTCACTCTAATTTGCAGATGAAAGAATTGCCATGATCCCGACAATAGATAATCAAGAAACTTCGCGCCTTCACAATGGCACCAGATGCATCGGGAGTTTGATTGATTTAGTGATCTTGCATCCAGCTCGATGAATGACTCACTTCCGCTGATACCAAAAAAAGGATACCTGACTAGTGGTGGAACGTTGATTCAATGATTCCACAGGAAGATATCGAAGCTCAGGATGAATGCTTTACCTAGACCCAACACCTTTGCTTGAAGATGATTGAGGATCGATTCATTCGCCCATATTTGATGCGTCGCTTGCACTCAACCGACGGAGAAGATAAGTGATGAGCTTCGGCCAGAGCCTTGGGCTCTGCCAGATCGTTATTGACTCCTCTGTCTAGCGCCTATGTAGTGCTGCTCTGTTACATGAATCCTCCATCGTTTACACATATACCAAGCACCTTGAATTCTTTAGACTTGGTATGACAACGTTTCCTCTTGAGTGCCCTCTATTCTACTCGGTATTGATTAAAAATCAAACCCATGAATCTCAATGTATTAAATCTGCTACCTCCACATAGATTTTAGCATAGACCTACCGATTCCACATCTTCAACCATTATTCCCACGCGGCTCTTTGCAATGACTTTCATCACCTCTGAAAGTTACATGTCAAGGCATTGATTCCAATATCTCAATGATATGCACCTGCTTTGTATGCACTTCCTCAATTGCTGTCTTGAGATTCAGGTGCGGGCAATGAGAAGTTTTCAATTGAAGTTCTGTGCTGACTCTGATCAATTTCCTTGAACCTTGGCTTTGATACCATGTTAATTTTCAGATCAGATTCAGCAGAGAACAATAGAGTAAACACATAACAATAAACACAAAGATTTTATCATGGGAAAACCCTCCTACTTGAGGGAGAAAAACCCAGTAACAAATTATTCACTTATAAATCAGAAATAATAGTGCAGAAGTAGCACTCAGAATCAGGCTCTAGAAAGGCCAAATATCATACAATAGACCAGCACTTGAAGATAGCGCGAAATTCTTAGTCACAAAGAATAAAACTCTTCTTCTCGAATGCAAATCTGCTCCTGAAGTGATAGGAAATTGAATTGAGATGGAATGAATGAATTGAATAATGTGGAGACTCTCTCTCCATTATATACAAGACTAGGCGAGCTAACCTCTTGAGCCGACCTAGGAAAATATTGTATTTGTTTATGATTAATAGGCCGACTTGCCTTGAATAATAATTCCTTGAAAAATGCCCCCTGCAGCTACACTAAAACACCAACACTTTCAACCTTTAAAGCTTGCTGAAAAACATTTTTCAGGTCAATTTTTTTGGTTGTGTGGGGTTTTTCTTTGTTTCTTGGCCGCTTTAGACATCATGGAGGCTGTATACTGTTGAAGGTAGTGTGGGAAGAATGGGGAAGATGAAGTAACTGATTATTGGTGGGATTTTGTGTGTAAGCTGGCCACATGGGAACTTTCCAAGAGATAGGCAGGAGGAAAGAGAGGACATACGAGAAGAGTTAGCTATTTGGAGGAGAGATGAAATTTTAAAAAAGGGCAAGGAGAGATGGATTAGAAAGAATAGGTGAATAAGAAGAAGAAACGAGGGAGAGGAATAGAAGGGCAGCAAATGTGAAAATAGCAGAAAATGTTGGAGTTGCGAAGAAGAAGAAAAACAAAGTATAGAGTTTGAAGAGAAAGCAAAGGAATTTGAAGAAGGTATGAAACAAAATCAAGATCATTGTTCATGACCTCATTTTATGCTGAAGACCTTGGCATGTACATTACCCAACCTAGAATTTCTATTTTTAAGCTGGACCTCTCCATTGTCCACGGCTGCATGTGAAAAACTTAACTTAAACAGGTTGGGACCATCCAATGGTTTGATAGCTCCATTCCCTCATGGCTTGGCCCATTGAGTTTGCACTGTCAATCTAGACTCATGCAGACTGTCCATATCCAACACAAGAACTACCTTCTTTGTAGGCTGGTTTACCTAGTTTGACCTTCAAGAGATCACCTGGATCCCATATGCAAAAAAAACCTTAACTTGAATTGAAGAGTCCACATGTCTTATACTGCAAGTTGTATCCCTTACTCTATCACCCTTTTTAGCATGCTTCCCATGATGGCACAAATTTTGCAATGACACAATAGGAAATGTCAAATCTGAAATATCTTCATACCTTAGGCTGCAATCAAAATGTTCACCCTCTTTTGTTGAGATGTCCTCAATACCTCTACCTTTATGAGTCAAAACTCCCAAATTAGGGCAAAATGTCCTCCTCAAATGCATATCCATCCATAATGTTACTCTGAATATCAATCAGTGGCTCCCCATGTGGAAGTTCGGAGGATGGTTTATGATTTGGCCCATCTTCCTCCATCACAAACTTATTGCGTCCAACAAGGGATGGCTTTTCCTCCTTGCAATCATTATAAGTCAATAAAATATCTACTATCAAAGAATCTTTACCTTCAACTTGCATGTCGAGTCCCTTCTGTACTTACTAAATGATGTCTTGTGGCTTTGAATTTGATTGTTCTTTCTTCTCTTCCACTAATTCTTTCCTATACATTTGGAGATCCTAGATGGGGGTCTCATTCCCATGTTGCAAAAATCTTCCAAAGATAACATCTCCTTAATATCAAGGTTGAGAGTCTTATACTAATCATGGCAAGCGGTGATGTCATATACTGGTTGTCTGTGCTTTTCAATGATAGGTGGTTCTTCTGCTAATAACCTTGGCTAGAAAAGATTAAGTGTAGGACTGATCACTAGTTGATTATTTGCTGATGCACAAAATTTCTATATTGGCTTGGTAGTATTCATGGTTTGCAATGTCTACAACATTTGTTCTAATTGACAGTTCATTTCTTGTTGCTTGCGGATCCAATTATCCTCTCTATCTTTTGGTAGGTCTTCAAATTTGTCCAGTTGGATACATCCAAAATGTTAGCTTTTACCATGAAGGGCTATTAGGAACTTGGGTCTGATAGCACTATAATGTCCCCTTTATATTTTTTTAATGATTTTATAGTTTTTTGTATTTTTTGATTTTTTTGAAACAAGAAACAAACTGAAAATTGAAAATAGTGATGGAAAATACTTGATCAAACCCTCAAACCATTCATAAGCCAAATCTGAACTAAATTTTGATAAATTTAATGGCTGGTAAATCCTAGGTCACTTCAAACGCTTAGATCAGACTCAAACATAAATTTGGAAACCCCCAAAACCTGATTTTATTGATTTTTGCAATGATTACAAGTTGGAAATTTCTCTAAAGCCAAAATCAGATTTGAAATTACAATTTTCAACTCACATAGGCCTTATTGGAGTGATGTGGCTGGTTGATCCAGCTAGGTAAGGGCTCTATGGACTGGTACAGCAGTTGCACGGCTGTGGTAGGAGCTTACAATGACCAAACAAATTATTTTAAGTTTTAACCCTCCTTGTTGATGTAATGCGGATCAGACCTTGGAAACACAAATCAGACCTGAAATTGCCAAATAAGCATGTATGGACTGTCCTCATAGTTGGTGCCTCCCAAATCAGCAATAAATATCCCCAAAAATGGCAAATCAGCAATAAATATCCCCAAAAATGGTTTCCCACCTGTGAAAATATTTTTTGATTTTTTGTGCAGTTGGGCTACCTCCAAAAATAGTGCCAAAACCATCCAATGATGTCAACCAGCAGCTGGTATGATTGTAACAACTCAGATCCAATCCTTTAGAATGCCCAAAAATTTACCAAAAATTTGAAATTCATATATAAACCCTCAAATATGTGTTAGTGATGAAATGATGATTTTTGCTTACCAAAAACACTGTAACAAAATCCAAATCCACCACAAATCAGCACAATTGTGATTCCTGGATGGAATCACCCCATATTGGAAATAAGGCTTTTCAGCCTTGATCACAAACGTGGAATTCAGGAGGGTTTTCATCCTCTTAAAACCTGAACAATCCAAGGGTTTTCGTTCTTGGATGCCCTAGATTAAACAAATTGTTCAAATCAGAAAATTGGATACAAAGGATAACTTGAATGATGATGAAATGAGGAAAAGTGCTCCTTTTATAGTTGCATTTTTCATGCCCTCCTTTTATTTTATATTATTTTCCCTCCAAGTATTAAAAATACTTTTTATATAATTGTTTAAAAAGCACTTTTCAATATGTAAGTTGCCCCCAAAATAAAAGTGATTGGGTCCAATGTAAAAAAATATTATTAATTATTTTAATCTAGAAAAGGGGACATGGTAGTGTTATAGATTCATAGAAGAGTGAAAACAAAACAAGAGAGTTCATTTGTAAAAAAAAATGGAGAAAGAAAAAATCAAAAACTTGAAAAAAACCTACCTCTTTTGCAATAATCTTCCTCAATGATCTTCTTGGCAACAAATGGGCTCTTGTAAATGTGAAGGAATAGCAAACTAACCACTTTGGAACCCTCACCGATCAATTTTCAGCTCTATTCGTGCAATGGCAAGCAAGAATGAAAGTTCAGCAAAGATGAATCATATTTTTGTTTTGCATTCACAATAAGAGAAGTGAATTTGTTTTTGTCTTCAAAATGCCATAGAATCCATGTTTTAGGGTTTGGGGGGTGTTTTTGGTTTTTGGTGAAAGCCAATTTAGAAGTTTTTTTCTTAAATCAGCCAATTTTGCTGGCTGAGCTTGAAAGCTAGTGAAATTCACTGTGGGTTTGCCTGGGTTCGTCCCAAATGGACTCACAGGTCTAGGATGGGACCTTGGACGGCCCCTAGTTTGGACCAGATTCGGACCCATATCCAGGCTGGGCCGGACCCGAACCAGTGACATAGGCACATTGAATAGAATTGGAACGCTTTTTTTTCTGACAGGAAATTTCCATTGACAGCCATTACACATTAACATTGAAAGGAACTCATAATGTTTAACAAATGACCCAAGTACAGCTCCTCTTAGGCTCAACACAACCTTTAAAAAGGATGCGCTTACATTTGAACTGATGACATCCAAAAATTGAGCAAGGAGTAATAAAATTATCGGTTTTTACTTAAAAATTCAAGCTTGGTAATTGGTTGAGATCTTGAGAATTGGTAAAAAATGGTCATGTTGGTTTTCTTCTCCTTTCAACTCTAGAAACAGTGTCCCTAAAAGCACACAATGTTTCGAAGTTTCTCTGCTCTGCAAGACTTTGTTATGCGTATAAATAATGCTGTTCTCTCTGGATAGTTGCTTTAACTCTGAGTCCTGGTATTATTTTTTTCATTCTTATAAACACCTTGACATTCTTGAGCACCATGCTGAGAAGGGAAACAGTATCCATAGTCAATAGCTAAACAATAAAACAAGAAACTTAAAAAAAACAATAAATAACATTCAGAGTGAACAATTCCACATGTCAAAATAAGGGCCAAACAAAGGTCATCACTATTGGTTCACGAACATTGGAAACAGTGCCTGTTGATGTATATTAGACCTGGGTTTATATGGGTTTATGCTAGTTAGGAAATAGTGAAAAGCCATGACAAACTTTAGAAAATTGCGAGAAAGGCTGTTAGGTGTTGTCTAATCTCTATCAGGTATAGGTGGGGCCTGGGGATGTGTGGCCATCAAAGATTTGGAAAACAACTTGGAAGAAAGGATTCAAAGAACAACTGGGACAGAACAATAACAGTGAGGAGCTGGAAGAAAATTTGTTTTAAGCAAAGTTGTCAGGAAACTCCATGAATAGGAACATGGACTGCGTATCTGTCTCTGTACCCACAATTTCTGGTGACTACTTTTATATATAATATTGCTACTCCTTATTTGTATACTTGCTAACCCTAAATTGGTTGGTGTCCCCATCTAGTGGTACGTACCCGTGTTTCCTGGTAACTGTGGTATTAAGTGAAGTTGCAATTGGCTTGGATATGATATGGTTTGAACAGGATCAAGGGCTAAGAAAAACACGATGCAGTGGCATAATAAAGTACATATGCCATGATTGTTGTTGAGTGAGATAGAATAGATGTACCAGATTGGGGAAATTGATTGGAAAGTTTGGTGAACATATTGCATCAGCATGGCAACTAAGTCTCCTTCAACCTAAATTGCATGGTAACTTAGTCTGTAGTTTTGATAAGAAAGGTGATTGGATCTATATATCTGGACAAGCTAGTGATTAACATTTTTGTTTTTCAAACACACAATAGTCATTTACATTGGATCCTTCTGTACTCAAAGGTGTTTGGAAAGTTGTAATAGGTGTCTTAAAGACCAAAGAAGTAGTGCATATGTTCTTTTAATTTGCTATGCCCTGTGAGGGAAGCCTAGCAATGTGTACATTTTTTTGTTACTTTTCATTCCGTTGACTACGTGCTCAATGTAAGTCCCACTGACATGTTTTTCTACCCTCAGAATTTTGTGTAGGATACCCGTAACTACATAGGAGAGAATTTCTGGGCATTAGAATTGCTGATCATACTCGACCAAATTAGTCACATCCATTCTGTAACTTCTCATAATTCCAGATATCAACTCTCTGTCAAAGGAAATGGAAAAGGAAGAATTCATCTATTCTGTGTTAATATTAATTCCTTGGTTGTTTTCTTTTCATGCTACCTTCATATTCATAATATACCGTGTACTTTGTTCATACAGTTGATGTAGAGAGGCATGCAAGGGACTTCATGGAAGCAGCAAAAAAGCTTCAACTTTTCTTTATTCGACTTCAACATCAAAGTCAACCTAGCAAAGAGGAGGCACTGAAAAAGGTAATCATTCTTTTTGATCCTTAATACTTGAGAAAGGTAACTTTGGTATATTAAACATAGATTGGATTTTGGGGCTTTTATATTCACCCTTCACTATGTAGGTAGCATATGATATCTTTGATGTAGATTTGCGTTTTTTTTTGAGATTCCTTTGTGTTTTCTGAACTTTAACCAAATTAAACTATTTGTAATGCCGACACAAACAACAATTAATGGAAAAATCCCTCAAAATCCCCCAGTGAAAAATAAAATTTAGTCAGATGTCACTTTTAATCAACATGATAGAATCTTGTAACCTCACCACATAATATTTTATTCAATGTCAGAGATATACAATGTTGTATGCAGAACTGAGTTAATTGACTTCAGAATTACAAACAAATGTACCCACCATCAAATGCTACAAACAGTTTGTACAACTGTGGGAATGTCCATAAATTATTTAGCCGCCCAGGTGCTGGTTACAGACCTGCTGGTTATAGGAGGCCTGAAATGTTGGATTGAGCCGTGTTGAAGTGATCTAGATCTGTGATCTGACGTGTCTAACTGCTGAGTGCAGTTTCTGGCGAATACAATGATATAGATCCACTCTAATAGTGCAATTGTGATAAACAGCAGACAATGCATTGAAAGTATGCAAAAATGGAGGTTGAATTGCTGATGAAGGGCCTGTAGATGCGCTGCAGCAGTGCTAGAACTTTCCCTGTGTCTCCACCCACCTAGGTGTGAGATCTGGAGATGAACTAGGGCAGTGCCAGAGTTCTGACAATGTTGTCAATATGTTAAATTTCCACCTTCAGATGTAGTGCTGATTCCTGGGTGCAATTTGCTATCCTTAGTTGTTGTTTCCTTCCGACAGCTTGAATAAACCCCAGGCACTAATACTCAGACCTGAAAACCTGCAGTCAGTGATGGTGACCAGCTACCAATCTGAGCGTTGCCCTAGGATCTGCCTGTTGTTGCTTGGGAATAACCTCTTCCTATGGTGATCGGTTTTATGTTGATGCGAACAGCTCCTAAACATCTATTCACTTGATCTCTTGAAATGGAGAGCCAAGAGAGTTTTCATCCTCCTAATGCTCAGAATCCAGCCAAGGGTTTTCATCCTTGGAGGGTCAAATGAGCATAAACAGTGATAAACTCCAAAATGGAAGAAATCAAATGAATTCCTAATGAACAAATCAAGATAGCTGCTTCCTTGATGTACCTTTTCAAATTGGGCCCTTGGGTCTTAAATTTCCCTCCAAGTATTTAAAATGTACTTTTGATTTAAATTTTTTTTCAAGTGTTTTAAAATAATTTTATTTTAATGTCAGTGTTTAAATACACTTTTTATTTTAATTATAATAATTTTATTAAGTTGCCCCTAAATTTAGAATTTACTGGCTCCAACTTAAATGATACTATTAATTAGTTTAATCCTAATAAAGGGACATGAAATAGCATGCTCTACATGAGACTTGAGCTGCTTGTTGTCTTCATGATTCATAGGATACACTTAATATTTTTCATGTCCATATTTTATACAAAGTTCATGTCAGCTTGTAGATGCTTATGTTTCCCATCTAGTCTACGGTTAATCAGAAAAAAATAATGTAATAAACTTGCCAGAAAATGGCACTACAAGATATGGGAAATATAGCGTCATCCTTAGATTTGTACATAATTTGTACATTCCCTTGCTTCACTGACAAAAGGAAGAAAACGTACACAGGGCTCTCATCTTCAGCATTTCCTATTATGGCATGTCAAACTTTCTTAGTCACTCCAAATCCCAAAGGATGCATTTATTTTCCAAATTGACACACCTGTCTACCATTTCTTGATTATAAATCTTTGTAATTATACTTAGGCTAAAAAATAATTACATTACTTGTTTAATACAACATTAATGGTTATATAGCTTAATAATAGTTGCACATACCTGCCTGAACATAGGCTGCACTTGGGACAAAACTGTACTGAGTATGTTGGTACAGCTAAGGGATGTACAGTCATACAAACTTATTCAAGACCTTGGAGCTATATAATATGGTTGCACATACCTGCCTGAACACAGGGTGCACCTGGGACAAAACTGTACTGAATGTGTTGGTACAGCTAAGGGATGTGTTTATTTTCCAAAATGACACCTTTTTACCATTTCTTGATTACAAATCTTTGTAATAGTACTTTGGCTATAAAATAATTACATTACTGTTTAGTACAAAATTAATGGCTATATAGCTATATTATTAGATTAATATTTAGAATATTTCATTTAATGGTCAATATTGTATGTAAAATATTGGATTAGATACTTCTGCTGTTCGCTTCTGTTTCTTTTTAGAAACTTTGTATTTTTTAGATTTGTTTCTTCTTCGATCTTGTTTCTATTTTAGAAACATTATTTTTGTAAATCTATATATGAAGCATGTTTGCTTCATCTTAATATATCAAAGATTTCCATAACTGTTTTATGGTATCAGAGTAGGTCGGGAAGAATTTGATTTTTTTGGGGCGTTGATTTTCTCTGCTTTGTTTTGCATGAATTCTTGTGTGAATTCCTCTGCAAAATTGCATCTGGTCTCTAGGCGCTTGACTTGCGTGTTCGTGGTGTTGAGTAGAGATCATGGTCTTGTGAAGAAAAACGTGGATATTCTACCTCTATAAATTGCGCTTTTGTATTTTGGTCACGCATTTTGACCTCTGCTCCTATTCTGTGGCCATTTTTTGTGTTTCTATGCACTTAAAGGCACTTGTGAAAAACATGTTTCAGTGTTTTTGTATCACATCGTTTCTTTGAGAAATCTTGAGAGCTCTTCTTTAGATTTTCTTTAGGTTTTTGTGAGACCTCTTTCACATTTGGCGTCGTGTCTTCTGGAAACTGCACAAATTCTTTGCCTTCTTCTCTATCGCGATCTTCCTCAAATCATGAGTTTGTGCTTCTGGCGTTTAAGACATGGTCTTTTGTTGTTTCGATTCCCTTGTATCTGTCTGTGCGTTTGGTTTTGATTTATTGCGATTGGTGCCGGACTCCTTGCATTAATGCAATCTCTAGTCAGTGATCCTTCACGTGTTAGCACGTGTTATGAAGAAAACAATCGATTAAGCTTTGCCTCTAGTACATTCTTTTATTTGTTATTGCATTTTGTCCTATTCTCCTTCTTTGTATAGTGGGCATCAATTTTTCTTTTTCCGCGTCTATTATGTCCTCGGGATTTGTGTCGACATTGGCTATTTTGTCTTTTTTTGTACGAGCTTTGTATTTGAGGTATTTTTACCTCTAGTCTATGAGAGAAATTGGCTTGAGGATTTTTTTATCAAATGGCCTCGTTGTTGCACATTATGCTGGAGGCTAGTCAGAAGTTCAATGGCCACAACTACAACACATGGAAGCAGTGAATGATGACTATCTTCGAATATCACTGCCTTGATCAGATCATTTTGGGCAAAAAGACATGACTTGCATCGAGAGATAAAGATCAAGAAAAGTTTGATGAGCAAAATCGTGAAGCGGTGATGCTCATTAAACTGTCTGTCACCGATGATCAGTTGCCTTAGGTTCCTTCTGGTAAATCAGCAAAGGAAATTTGGGATCATCTGAAAGATCTTCATGAAACTTCTGACAAAAGCCGTGCGTTTTTCCTGAAGAACATGTTTTCTATCATGATGGATGAGAAGACATCTTTACAAGCGCACTTGACCAAGATCAAGGACATCTGTGATCAGCTTGAGGCGATTGGTCGGAAAATGGAGGAAGAAGATATGGTACCAAAATCTTATGGGCATTTTATTGAGACTCTCAACATTATTTCAGTTAATGTTGATTTAAAGTTTTCAGATTTATGCACCATACTTTTGCAGCAGGATCGTTGGAAACAACAGTTCGGTAGCGGTGCTAGTTTGTCCTCCACAGAGCAAGCATTTCTTGCCAAGACCTTTCAGAAGAATAAGGGCAAAAATCAGCCTTCTCAACAGACTAGTCAAGCGCAGTTTTCAGATTCTTCCAAGAAGAAGAATGTTTAGTGCAACTATTGTCAAAAGTTTGGTCACCTGAAGAAAGATTGCCGAAAACGCTTGGCTTCTAAACAAAACAAGCAAGGTGAGTCTAAGCCTAAAGCCAATGTTGCAGAGCACACTGAGCAAAAGGAGTCTGCATTCTACGCCTTCATGGCCAAGAGTCTAGTAGATCCTGTGAAATCCTCTGCCTGGTGCATTGATTCAGGTGCTTCTCGACATTTCACTCATCGCCGGGATTGGTTCATTGAGTACACGCCCTTCAGAGACTTTGTTATCTTTGGAGGAGGCGAGGAGTATATTGTTGTCGGAAAGGGCAATGTGTAGATTCATTCTGGAGGGAGAAATTTAATTTTTCTCGATGCATACTTTGTACCTGGCATGGAGTTGAATTTACTTTTTGTTAGTCAAATTATGACACTCTCCTCAGCTGGATATTGTTTTTCAGCATGCACACATGCAACATTGTTGACAGAGACACACACACCATAGTTGTTCAGGGCCTTGAGGATTATGGTCTTTATAGACTTGTTGACTTTGGCGATTCTTAAGAGCACGCTATGGCAGCCAGGAGTAAATCCATCAATAGTCTCTGGCATTAGCGTTATTGGCACCTAAACATGCAGTGTCTCTCTCAGTTAGCTCGTGATGATTTTGTTGGTGGCCTACTCGTGATTTAGACTCAAAATCATGGAGTATGCGAGGCTTGTCAGGCTGGAAAGCAACATCGGACTCCATTCTCAGATGGTGATTCATGGCGAGTCCAAGGTATTACAGTTGGTTCACGCTGATGTATGTGGCCCAATGAACACTCCTGTTACTGGCTCTAGGTATTTTTTATTATTTGTTGATGATTTCAGCAAAAAAATGTGGGTGTATTTCTTGAAAAACAAATCAGATGTATTTGGTATATTTCAGCAGTATAAGGCCTTAGTTGAAAAAAAGTTTGTTTCTCCGATAGTTACTCTTAGGTCTGAGGGGGAGGGAATTTTGTTCTATTGATTTCTCCAATTTTTGAGTTGCACATGGCATTAAGCGCCAACTTACCACACCTTACACCCCTCAGTAGAATGGTGTTGTAGAACGTAGAAATCGCACCATTACTGAAATGGCTCATTCTATGATGGAGCATAGGCACGTTCCTAAGAAATTCTG
>VDFB02048873.1:0-16249 GCA_007258455.2 Sequoia sempervirens
AGAAAAGTTGTTGGCTAATTTCTATAGACATGCTTCAAGAGACAACCCCACTTTATATTCATTTTACTACACACAAAATCCAAGATTGTTTCAAGGGATTGGATACCTTGCTTAGGGCATAACATGTTCTTCAATACCTTGGTCTTGTTAAACAAAAATCTAAACTAGGGTCATTCTAAGATCAAAACAAACATTCATCCATCAAAAACATCATCAACCATAAACATCTCACCAATATTTTGAGAAAATCTTGACACAACTATGCTAGGCTCCTTTGGTAGACATCAAAACTTTTCAAACATAAGACTTTGAATTCTTCAAACATCAACATCAAACTTGTTCAACTCAAAGTGTGTGTGAATGAATCCTTTTGCACATGCTTAGTTGAATTATCACTTTGTTCAAATTAATGGTGGATAGATGCATCCTTCTCCCATCACTAATTTGGATTATATTTTGGTTAGCTTGTGAGTATACACATCCTATTCTCACTCCTAAATCAAATTATCCTTTATGAGCATTAGTTATCTTTTTTAGATCATCATCCAAACATCTTGGGGATATCTCTTGCTCAAACATCAACATTCAAAAGACAGAATTCAAAGTCTAAAACAAACATCAATCAAAGCAAACCCAAACTACCTAGCATCACATCAAGATTTTCAATACAAATTCAAAACTTCCATTCTCACCCATATATCATACACCTTTCATTTTCACATCTTTGATCTTTTACACATCCTAGTTTGCTCTTTTATGGTTCAAACAAGATCACAACACAAGAGGAACATGGAGTTAAATCAAGAAACATCAACCACAAGTGATCTAAGCCAAAACATTCCAGAAATCCAAAACACACCACTTCCAGACCTCACTATCACTACACACGATCCACAAAAGGAGGTCTTGGTGGAAGACATCACACCAACAGAACTAAGTGAGGAAGAAGTTCTTGAGATGCTCAAACAACCAAAACTACAAAAGTTTCTTCGCGCAATGGCTAAAATAAATCCATCAATTCTCAACACTATTGAGGATGAGCTTCTTGTACCAAATGACCAAAACACCCTTCCATAATCAACCACTTCCATTACCACCATAGAACCTACTATCAATGAGGATGATACCCTCTTCAACACGCATCAAAATCCACTTTACAACCCACTTGGATTTATCGATACATCTGAGGTTCCTTACCATACCACCTCATCATTTTCCCTTGACACGCAAGTGTCTAGACCTTTGGTACAAGCAAGCTCATCCGAAATAGAGAGACCCTACGGATTTGTCTCTTCATTTGCACCCTTCCATTCCTCCACCACGTCCTTTCCATATTTTGTTCCCCTTTCCACTCATCCACCCCATCCATTCCATCCATCCACATCTTTCCATTTCCATCCATCCGGCTCCATTATCCATCTCTTCCATTCCACTTCACCTAGTCCCACCATTCCTATCCCTTCACCCATCCCAAATGCACCTATCACCACATTCACTCCAACCACTACATCCACTATACCTCAAACTTCCACTACCCCCATCACACCCCTTACATCGCAACCTCCCACCACCACCATCGCTTTAAGCGCATCTCAAACTCCCACCACTCCATCCAACACAATTCCGATCCCACCACCACCACCATTGTGACCAAGCCAAGTAAGCCATTACAATGCTGCATTCAAAGCATACCAACAATTGCTCCAACAATATCAAACAATTCAGCAAGCACCTATATCCACGCACGCTTCTCAAGCTTCACGGAAAAATCAAGCTCAAACATCGCTGCAACAACAACAAGCACAACAAGCGGCACAAGCCCAAGCTTTGTTGCAACAACAACAACGAGCTACTCAAGTTGCACAAGTTGCACAAGTTGCACAAGCCGCACAAGCTGCTCAAGCTGCACAAGCTGCACAAGCTGCACAAGCGGCACAAGCTGCTCAAGTCGCACAAGCTGCACAAGCTGCTCAAGCTGCAAAAGATGCCCAAGATGCCCAAGCACGAGTGCAAGCACAAGCGCAGTACTTTGCACAACAACAAGCAGCCCAACAACTCGCATATCAGCAAGCGTTAGAGAAATACCAAGAGCAACAAGAAGCAGCACAACAAGCCCTAGCTGATCAACAACAAGCATTGTTGGACCAACAACAGCAAGCACAACAAAAAGCTCTATTAGCGCAACAACAGCAAGATCAACAACAAGCGTTGTTGAAAGCATACATGGTACAACAAGCAAACATTCCACCCATTCAAACACCCACTCCACCCCCCCAGAACACCTTCATTCCACCTCCTGATCCACAATTGGATGTCACCGCACAAATAAAATTTCTGTCACAACAAGTGCTTGACCTTCAATCAAGAAGGACACAAAAACCACAAAAAAACCTATGCCCTTATCCATTTGATAGGAGCATAGAAATGAAACCGTTCCCAAAAGGGTTTGAGATCCCTAAATTTGACAAATATCGCGGAACGGGTAACCCTGAAGATCACATCAGGGAATTCCAAGTACATTGCATGGAGGTGGCTTACGACGAAACGTACTTGATGAGATTATTCCCAAGAAGCTTGGTTGGAAACGCTATTGATTGGTTTTCTCGACTTTCTGGAATCAAAAAATTCCAGGAAATCATAGATGCCTTCATACATAATTATTCCTTCAACACTCCCATGGAGGTTAGCTTACAGGAATTATCATCTCTCAAACAAGGGAAAAATGAATCATTCAGTGCTTTCTTACAACGATGGCGATCCAAAGCTAATCAAAGCAAGTGGTCCATGCCTGAAGAGCAACAAGTGGGAACTATCATTGCGAATCTTGATGGGCCCTTGGCCTTCCACCTCAAAGTGCAAAACATCACCACTTATGACCAGTTGATCCCTAGGGTGCTCAATATCGAACGAGCCCTTGCCACACAGGGAGAAACTTCATCATATCAAGAAGGTCGCTCATTATCCAGTTATCATGACAAACCACGAACATGGGAAAAGAATCGTAATGTAACCAATGATGGTGTCATTGATGCCAAAGTTGTCATTAGTGCCCCACGGAAGAACAATTCACCATCCCAACAACAACACCAAAATACCAATCAAAGCAATCGACAAGTCAATACTGTGGTCCAATCATCCCATAACCAAAACACAAACAACATTGATAATCAAGGAGGACCATAGCGAAACAAGTTCTTCCCCAAACAAAAATACACACTCCTTGGGGAACCTGCTGAAGCAATCATGAAAAGATTGGTAGATGAAAAATTGATAACGGTCCCTACACATAATAATTATCAAGAACCATTGGTCAAGCCACCATGGTATAATGAGAATTATCTTTGCGACTTCCACAAACTCAAGGGACACATGACAAACAACTGCATGAGGCTCAAAAATCTAATTCAAGACCTCATAGATGACAAAATCATAGATGTGGAAGCACCATTAGGAAACAAAGATCTCAAGATTTACACGAATCCGATGCCGAATCATGGCAACAAAGGAAACAAAGATCAAGACAAAGGAAAAGGGGCTTATAAAAATGTCAACCACACATACGAGGGTGTTGTTGCTTGTTTAGATGAGTTTTGTGGAGTCATCACCATCAAAGGGGCCCAAGCCGATTGTGGAGTCACCACAAGAGGTGGAAAGGTTACCATTGCAGCACCATCCCAACCAAGCAGAAATTCCACATCCAATCCAAGGTCTAACCCTAGTGGCTATAATGTCCTGGATCAATTAAAAAGAACCCCTGCACATATCTCCATCATGGAGTTACTCAAAATCTCATCTGCACACAAAAAGATTCTAGAAGAAGCTTTGGCATCAGCTACTGTCCCCGCAAATCTAGATGTAGAACAATTTCAAGCTATGGTCGCAAGTATCACCACACCTAACATTCTTACATTTTCTGAACAAGATTTTCCCACACAACCATCTCACAACCGTGCGCTTCATCTGGAGGTGTACGTAAATAAAAAGAAAGTCAAGAGAGTCTTGGTGGATGGAGGTGCAGGCTTAAATATTTGCTCCTTAAAGCTTCTAAAGAATTTGAACATTTCAGAGGATTCAATTGACAAAGGAAAAGGCATCACAATAAGAGCATATGATGACGAGGAAAGGGTATCCCAAGGCACCATTCAGCTTCCTGTCCAGGTTGGACCCGCCATCATGCAAACCAACTATCAGGTCTTGGACCTCGATTTACTATACAATATTCTCCTAGGGCGACCATGGATACATGCAATGCAAGCTGTAGCTTCAACCTTTCATCAATGTGTGAAATTCACACATGAGGGTCAAGAGGTTACTATCCACAGAGATCCTGAGCCATTTGCTTACTGCAAAAATCTAGAGGCAAAATACTACAAGATCCCGCAAGTACCCAAGAACGATGAAGGCCCATCAACACCTTACGTGGATCCTGCCACTCTCACTTCTGTGACAGAGACACCCTCCACCCCCGCCATCCCCGCCTTTTCTGATATCAAAGTCATAATACAAGATGATGGTTGTGGAAACTATTCAATTCCTAAGAATGCTTTTGTAGTAGGAGAGCTACCACAATCTCCTAGATCAAGAGGACGACCACAATCACAAGAAGCTTCAACATCTCAAGGCTCCTATGAACGAAACCCCACCTTCACAAGTGTAGGAGATCTTGGTCAGGAAACATTAGAGGGGGACCTATCTCATCTCCTCTATCGAGATGATATACCAGCAGTTGAATTGCCTATGGACGAATGAAATAGAGGTATGAAGATGATGCTCTCAATGGGCTATAACCAGAACCAAGGGTTAGGCCAAGATAATAACGGGCGTGTAATACCCATTATACCTGAGAAGCAAATAAAAAATCTTGGCATTGGTCATCCTACTCCTAAGGTAACTGTACTTGGTCGAGGTGCCCATGGTAGACAGAACCGAATGCCTCCTCAGGAATTCGTAGCTACTCCACAATCCTCCATGACTTTAGGAATGCCCATTGATTTAACTAAGTCACCAGAAATAGGATTACCTTTGCTGTTTGAGGATACTAATGTCCTTATGATTAGCACCTTGTCTTATGAGTCTGAAAACCAAAGCAATGAAATCCGATTAGTCTATCCCCAACTGATTGATTACGACCAACGAGGACCACCAATTCTGGACATGTTTGAAAATGATGAGGCGCTCTCAGAATTCATGGGACTTAGGGATGACATTCCATGTGGGGATCATAAGGCAGGTTTTATCATAGAGCTGGATACATATGCATACTATGGAGAAACGATTGAATCCCTCAGTCGCAAAAATAAAAAATTGAGAATAATCTCCAAGTCCTTGAGTGAAAACCACCTTGTGGCACTCTCCGACTCTAAAAAAGTAAAAAGAAAGGATGCATCCAATGGTGAAAACCTCTCTGAGGCGCCTGAGGATGGGGGATTCAATCTTCCTCTTATAGCTATACACCAAGAAAAGTCAGCTATGCTAGCAGAAAAGTGCAACCCCATCAATCTGGGAACACAAGAAACTCCTCATATTACATTCTACGCTGAGTCATTATTATGCAAAGAACAAGAGGAGTTGGCTACCTTCTTAAAGGAGAGGAAGATAAACTTTGCATGGACCTATGCTGATATGCCAGGATTGGATCCAGAGGTAGTGGTTCATCACTTAGCAGTTTATCCTGAAGCTAAACCTGTAAAACAGAAGTTGAGAAAGATGCACCCACAGATTGCTCTATTAGTCAAGATGGAACTCCAGAAACTACTAGAGGCAGGATTCATACGAACGATCGCCTACCCTGAGTGGGTCTCCAATCTAGTACCAGTTTCAAAACCAACTGGGGGCATAAGAATCTGTACGGACTTTAGGGACTTGAACAAGGCTTGCCCAAAAGATGATTTTTCGTTGCCTAACATTGATATGATTGTAGACATGACCGCGGGGCATGAGATGCTTTCCTTGATGGATGGATTTTCAGGCTATAATCAGATAAGAATTGCAGAGGAAGACCAACATAAAACATCTTTCACTTGTCCTTGGGGCACATACTGCTGGAACGTAATGCCATTCGGCTTAAAGAATGCCGGGGCCACATACCAAAGGGCCATGACACTAATATTCCATGACATGATCCACAAAACAGTTGAGGACTATGTTGATGACATCCTAGGAAAATCCAAAAAGAAGGAGGAGCATATATCGGTCTTGAGTGCTATCTTTGACAGACTAGAAGAATACAAGGTTCGTTTGAATCCCAACAAGTGTGTCTTTGGCGTACAATCAGGAAAGTTGTTGGGTTACATAGTGTCAATGAGAGGCATTGAGATTGATCCGGCAAAGGTGAAAGCAATACTTGAAATGGAAGCTCCTAGGACATTGAAACAACTGAGAGGTCTCCAAGGCAGGCTTCAGTCAATTCGTAGGTTCATAGCACAATTAGCAGACAAACAAATCCCTTACTCTCACCTACTCCACAAGGGGGTAACGTACAAATGGGATGACAAATGTGAACAAGCCTTCAACAAGATCAAGGAATATCTGTTAACACCTCCAGTACTAAGGCCTCCAATTCAGAACAAACCATTGATCCTTTATATCTCAGCAACTGCAGCAGCCCTTGGTGCTCTCCTAGCACAACATGATGAAAATGGAATAGAAAGAGCCATATACTACATCAGCCGCACAATGGTGGGCCATGAGTTAAACTATACATTCATTGAAAAAGCTTGCCTAGCAGTGGTGTTTGCATCCCAAAAATTCAGACACTACATGTTGGCACACAAGATCAAACTCATAGCTAAAATTGATCCCTTAAAGTATCTTCTTTCAAAGGCAATACTTACAGGAAGAATGGCTAAGTGGGTAATGATATTATCAGAATATGACATTGAGTATGTGGAGCGCAAGGCAATCAAGGGATAGGTCATTGCAGACCAACTGGCAGATGCACCTATCTATGCGGAGAGCCCACTTGTTTCAGAATTTCCAGATGAATCCATTTTCAACATTGACATAGCTACTCATTGGAAACTATACTTTGATGGCTCCTACACACAACATGGGTCCGGAGCTGGTATCTTCTTCATCACTCCACAAGGGGATTGTATACCAAGATCATACAAACTAGCATTCCCTTGTACCAACAACATTGTAGAATACGAGGCTTTAACTATAGGTCTCAGGATAGCAGTACAGTGGAACATTATGGCATTGAAGGTATATGGAGATTCACAGCTTATCATAAATCAAGTGAACAATGAGTACCAAACAAAGGATGATAAGCTAACTCCATATAAAAGGCTGGTGGAAAATCTCAAGGAATATTTTGTTGACATCACATTTGAGCAAGTACCAAGAACCAACAACAGAGCAGCAGACGCAATGGCAACTATTGGATCACTCTTAGAGATCCCTCAAAATATTCCGAAATACGACTTCTTGGTAGAGCAGCTTCTCATACCAGCATTCAAGGTACCAGAGTCAGAATTTGTGTGCGAAATCGTTGGTCCAAATGATCAGTGGTACCAAGACATTTACACATACCTTAGGATAGGTATCATTCCCGCCGATTTGCGTTCAAGCCTTAGACGAACCTTTATCAAGAAAGCATCTCGGTTTGTCATTTTAGGAGAAACCCTTTATCGTAGAAGCATAGAAGGAACCTTACTAAGATGTCTTAACCCTGAGGAGGCTTCGGCTGCCTTAACTGAGGTGCACAATGGTATCTGTGGTTCTCATTCGAGTGGCATGACCTTGTCTAAGAAATTGCTGAGGAGTGGATATTACTGGCCTACCATGGGCAGAGAGGCACATGAATATGTCAAGAAGTGTCTACAGTGTCAGCAACACGGGGACCTCATCCATGCTCCAGCTCAAGAGCTTCATCCAATCATCACACCATGGCCCTGTTCACAGTGGGGACTCGATCTCATTGGGAAAATCACACCCACCTCATCCAACGGCCACAAATTCATTATAACTGCAACTGAGTACTTCACCAAGTAATAAGCCATACTCTAGACTTCCATAATGAGCAGATTCCGTAAAGTTCATCCCCGAACTATCCTATATGCCGCTATGGTGTTCCATTGTGCTATTATCTCTATATAATGGGACACCATTCAAAATCAGAAGTCCTAGGGACCTATGGGATAAATTCAAAATCCAACATCGCTTCCACCCCATACTATCCCCAAGGCAAATGGCCAAGGTGGCTACAAATAAACCATCCTCAAAACTTAAGAAAATGTACCAATGACGCAGTCGTGGATCGCATTTGTACTTTAATCCCGCCTTTGGGCTTAATAACCAAAGATCCAAGACACCCACTGGTGCTACACCATTTTCCTTGGTCTACGGATCAGAGGCCATCTTGCCCATTGAGATCGAGCTACCATCGCTCAGAGTATCATTGCAAAACCTCATCACGGATGAGGAGTATCGAGTTTCAAGACTGAACGAGCTGGAACTGTTGGACAAGTGACGTCTGGATGCTTTAAACCATCTACAAGTGTATTAGAATAGACTCAAAAGGAGCTACAACAAGAAAATCAGAAGCAGAACTTTCCAGGTTGGAGAATTGGTGCTAAAAGAGAATCAGAAGAATGTCTTGAACCCAAATGGCAAGGGCAAGTTTGAACCTAACCTGATGGGACTCCTTTGTCATCACAAAAGAAGCTACAAATCAAGTATATCGCTTATCAACACCAAGGGGAATCCCTACAGAGCTTCAATGAATAGCTCCCATCTCAAAAAGTTTTATGCCTAAATCTTCTGGCTGTATAGAACCAAAATCCAAAAAATCATAAAAGTCCCTCGAAAAAATGGTTACTGCCAAAACCCGCAACAAAGGCCTTGTGACAAATAAAAAAAAAAAAAAAAATCAAAAAATCAAGAAAATAAAGAAAGAGAAAAAAATCGCCCTCTAGTGAAAACCACTTCGGTGGCACTTTGGGCAAGTACCTTGGTGAAAACCTGGTAAACAGGCACCTTGTGTAAATAAGCACTCTCCATCCATCTTGGTCTCCATGACTTGCTTTGCATCATTCATTCACTCATCGCATATCATCGCATTTCACCCTTCCATCCGCATTTGCACCATAGCTTGGTCTTGCATTTGTGTCAGGATTCCTCCTAGAGCTACTCGGCCCACTTAAAAGGTCAGTTTGTCCTGCCTGTATCGGAGTAGTCTATCGCCTCACGCTGGGGGCACGTTCTCATCGGATCGGATTCGTGTATGATCTTAAAGTCCTAAAAATCAGAAAATCCAAAAACATCTAAAATCAAAAATCCAAAACATCGTAAAAATCGTAAATCCAAAACATTCAAAACATTTCCCAAAATCCAAAAAACAAGGTCGCTCTGTTGGAACTGGCTACATCGCCTCTCGAAGCTTGAACGTAGGCAAGGTTGATCTTTGATCATCCCCCATATTACTTAGGGGTCAGTCCTATAGGAGTCCGGCTATAATAAACCGACATCATGTGTATTTTCATCCTCAGGAATCTGATCAAGTCGCTACCGAATCCACGTGGTCTCAAGGTATAACGAGGCAAGGCTAATCTATCGATAAGCCCCCCGCAGGCCCTTGTGATAGGTCTTTAGGTTGTCTCTTGGTCAAAATCTCAGAAAATCCCAAAACATTGAAAAATCAAAAATCAAAACATTTGTAAAACCTCAAAATTACCAAAAATAGCCTCCCAAAACATTGCAAAATCTCCAAAACATCCAAATATTTGAAAAATCCATCCACTTATCTCGCTTTACACTCGCAATAATCAATCATCCATAATAAATCGTCATCACCCTCAACCTTTGGTAAAACAGTCAGAAACAAGTCTAGCAGTCAAATGTGAAAACCTAAACTGTCAAAATCTCAAGTATAGGTCTGTCGGCAAGCAAGTTGATCAACTCTTTTCTTATCAATGGCATATAAATCATAAATCAATTTCATCATCATTTGATACAAAGCATTTCCTAGGATCCGTTCCGACAATGGGCACTTTTATCAAATCAACCAATTTGGGTAAACAAAATGACGTGTCATTAACATGTCCTAGGATCCGTTCCGACAATGGACATTATCTTTTGGCAATGAGTTTTGGCTCCCATCTTTTGAAACACATTCCTTTGGCTAGAGGTATGAAGAACATTGGCTTGTTTGCGTACTTGATCTTTTCTTTTGATTTATCTTATTGTGCTCATTCCAAGGGACTCTCGATGATATCTGAATGAAGGATTTAGAGAGATAGCAATGGGGCAACGATCATAATCCTTTTGTCTATTGTGCTTGTTGGACGTCCTTGTAAAATAACTTGGAAAATACTTGCTTTGTTAGGTACTTCAGCAAGGTTTCCAGATGTCAAGTGTGAACAAGAATACTCCTATCTGGCTTGTTGAGCTAAAGTCCATCACACTCAAGTACAACTTCATCCCGTCCTCGATATACCTTGATGCATCGTGCTTAGGCGTGTTATCAAACATAAAGTAAGTGACCCTTTGAAAATCCCAATCCTTGATAAGCAAATCATCATCATCATCTCTAATAAAGTCTCGACCAATCATGGACTTGTTGGATCTTCTTGTCATCATCTCATTTTCATGCTAACATTGCATTGTACCAGTGTACTTCTTTCCGCTGGGGCATCCGAAAAATCATGAAATTTTTAAATTTTGATTGCGGCAAGTTATTCTTTGAACCAACGCAACAAGTACATTGCTTCAAAGAGGGGCAAAATGTAGACATGCAAAATTCACATTATGCATTCGATCATATTCGGTCAAATTAGCTCTTACATTAGGCAAATTCATCACTTTCATCCATTCATTAAATAAGTTCATTTATCAAATAAATCCTTATCATTCAACCTTCATCCTGCATTATCCATTTAATTAAATAAATCAAAAAGCCATTTAAATCAAATCTTAAATCATTTTCCATCCTTTTCTGATTTAAATAAATCAAGTATTTAAGTCCTAAAAGTCAAATCACCTAATCAACATTAAATCAACATGATCATCATCTAATCCTAATCTAATACTAATCACATCCCACTTGCATTATCTAGACCTAGCCACTTGCACAATAAATCAATTTTATTGATTTATTAAAACAATCATTTTCCCTCAACAATGACAAGTCAAACAGGGCATTTATTGCTCTTCTTTCTTGTCCCCCTCTCAAAATTTATTGCAAATTTGAATTCAAAAGTTCCCCCTCTTGGGCACTCTTCCCAAATCTTGCACACACATTAACTAATCACATGATGACAAGTGTCCTCAATTCATTGGCTTGTTTTTGATCCCACATTGGTCCCTCTTCAACATTTGGCATTTTGAAAATCTTTAAATAGGTGCATCATCCTCAAGCAAATCCTTCACAATCTTCACAATTTTATGCAAGGTTACTCTCTTCATTTGAGATTTGATCTTGTTCATCATCACTCCACCATCTCCATTTGCATTTACACAATTTGAGCTTTGATCAAGGATTGGGAAAGGGTCACTAGCACATGTGACACCAATCCAACATGGAATAGGTAGCTTGCTTTTGTTTTCATAATGTTTTAGTCTTTATATTATCATTTGTTGCATTTTTGAAAGCATTTGCAATATATTCCATGGAGGTATTTGCAGATTTGTGTGTTATACTAACCCTTCTAATGAGTTTTTGAGGTTGGTCTTACATTGCAGATTTTGGGTACTTCACCACCATACTAAACTTCACTTCACCACTGACAACTTGAAACTCATTTATTACAATTTTCTCAATATCCTCGACATATACAACTTCAAATACATTTATGCTAATAGTGTTGACATCAATGACAACTACATATCATCAAAAAAACTACAACATCCAACAATCTTCCCCTTTGGCATTGATGGAAACACATGATGTGAAAAACACCATCAACACAACTAACTCCTGCTTAGGTTTTGACTCATCTTTTCCTCAACACTTTCACATAATCTTTCTCCCCATAAGGCTCTTCTCCTTAGATAATCATCAATTTTTCACATGAATCTTCTGCCCCTTTGACATCAATGACAAAGTTCTCTAAGCTCTAAACCACATATCTGAATTTATGAACATCTGACTACTTCCCCTAAGTAGCAACCACCACAACATCAATCTGAGACAAGATATGACTATGAAATGCACGGATTGATGCAATACAATGCATCCTTAGTTGTGATTAGGAGGGGTAATCACCCCTAAATTCCCTCTGAGATACTCAAAAGTATCCTTAGGCAATGACTTGGTAAATATGTTTGCAATATGCTCCTTAGTAGGCACATACTCCAATCTAACTTACTTTTCACTTACCTTCTCCCTCAAAAAGTGAAACTTGATAGACATATGCTTTTTTTTAATGCAACACCGGATTCTTGGAAATGTTAATAACACTTGAGTTGTCACAAAATATAGCAATAGGGTCATCATATATAATTATGATATCCTTCAACATCTATTTCATCCACATGACTTGAGTACAATTATTAGTAGCAACAATGTATTCGGCCTCTGCAGTAGATAGGGAAATGACATTTTGCTTCTTGCTTAACCATGAAATTAGCTTCTTATCCAAGAAAAATGCTCCACCACTAGTACTTTTTATGTCATTCACATCTCCTGCCCAGTCAGCATCAACAAAGGAACTCAAAGTAAGATCGTCATCTTTAGGATACCATAGGCCAAGATCAACAGTTCCCTTCAAGTATCTAAAAATTCTCTTCACAGTAGTCACATGAGATTCTTTTGAATTAGCTTGAAATCTTGCAACATTCATGATATCAAGCCTAGTTTGAGTTAAGTACAACAATTCAACAATCATTGATTTGTATCTTGTCTGATCATCTTTTGTTTTCAACTTGCATCCAGTCACCATGGGTGTACCAACTAGCTTTGAATCTTCCATACCAAACTTCTTCAACAATTCCTTCACATACTTGGACTGAGATATAAAAATCCCTTTATCTAACTAAGTAATTTGCAATCCCAAAAATAATTTCATCTCACCAATCATAGACATCTCAAATTCATTCTTCATCTCATTAGAAAACTTCATGCACAAAGCATCATCTTCTCCAAAAACAATATCATTAACAAAGACTTCAACAATCAAATCTTTATCATCATTCTTGAAATATAGATTACTATCAGTAGTACCTTTGTTAAATCCAAGCTTCAACAAATACTTGTCCAATCTTGCATACCATACTCTAGAGGCTTGCTTGAGTCCATACAATGCTTTCTTCAACCAACACACCATATCTTCTTTATCAGTCAATTGGAATCCATCAAGTTGCTCAACATGCACTTCTTCTTCCAATTCACCATTTAGAAAAGCTAATTTTACATCCATCTAATAAAATTTGTAGTTCTTGTGAACAATATAGGCAAGAAATAATCTTACAACTTCAATTCTAGTGACAGGGGAAAAGGTCTCTTCAAAATCAATTCCTTCCATTTGTGAATATCCTTTACATACCATTCTTGCTTTGTTTCTAACCAATTCACCTTGCTCATTCAGTTTGTTTCTAAAGACCCATTTGGTTCCAATGAAATTCTTATCCTTAGGTATAGGAACAAGAATCCATGTATCATTCTTTTCAATTTTTTTTAACTCTTCTTTCATTGCTTCAATCCAATGCTCATCTTTACATGCTTCATTCACACTAGTAGGATCAGTCTTTGAAATCAAGCAATACTCTTCTAAATATTTCTCCTAGTCTGGACACCTTTGTTCTTATCACCTATAATCTAATCTTCTGAATGATTCAATCTTACATACCTCAGAGTCTTCTTAGGATTTTCTTCAACTTTAGGCTCTTTTGATCTTTCTTCTGCTCTTTCACCAGTTTCTTCTTCTTCTTCATTTTCTTGATTTATTAGATTGATTTGCACTTGATTTCCTTTGTTTGTATTATCATCCTGACCATCAAAGTCATATCCACAGGTTCTAGATAGTGTACCAAAGTCTTCATCAACCTTACCATTTGCACTTTCAACCATTTTCTTCAATCATTTATTGTAACACCGATAGGCCTTACTTTTAGTAGCATAACCCAAAAAGATACCTTCATCACTCCTAGCATCAAACTTTCCTATGTATTCATCTCTCTTAATATAAAATCTTCTTCCAAATATCTTGAAGTATTTAACAGTAGGCTTTTGACCGGTCCATAGCTCAAAAGGGGTCTTACTAGTATCACCTTTGATTTGTACCCAATTGAGTGTGTATATAGCAATACTCAGGACTTCTCTCCAATAGATATGAGGAATATTTCCTTCCAACATCATAGTTCTAGCAACATCTTCAAAAAAAAATTTCTTCCTTTCCACAACTCCATTTTGTTGAGTGGTTTGCAGTGCAAATAATTGTCTCTTTATTCCATGTTCTTCACAAAAAGTATTAAATTCACTAGAAGTGAATTGACCACCTCTATCTGATCTCAAAAATTTAATCTTCAAACCCGTCTCTATCTCAACCATAGATTTTTTTTTTGTACCTAATGCAATTTCATTTTCGAAACTCAATATTCTGCACTTTCCATCCTTAAACTGAAGATTGTATCCCTTATCAGCCATTTGACCAACACTCAAAAGATTATGCTTCAAACCTTCCATATACAAAACATCATCAGTATTATGCTTACTGTCAAGAGAAATGAAACCTCTTCCATGGATCACACCAGATGTATTATCACCAAATCTCGCAACACCACCATCATACTTTTCCAAGCTTACAAAATTACTTTTGTCTCATGTCATATGATGTGAACATCCACTGTCAATTACTCATTCATCTTTTTCTTCAAATCGAGCAGCCAGGGATTTCTCCACATTTGTACAACCAATAGATTTGGTAGATACAAGATTATTTTCCTTGATAGCAATAAATACCCATTCATCATCACTTCTATTTCATTTATCAGATTCATCATTTGGCATGCCTTCATCAACAACATAGTAACACTTCTTCTAAAACTAGGCTTGTTATGTCTTGTTTTAGCAACTCTTTTTGGACACCTTGATGCAAAATGACCTATCTTATTGCAAGAAAAGAATTTAAGAGGTAATTTTCCTTCATACTTACCTTTTCCTCTCGGTACTCTTTTGACAATAAGTGCTTCCAACTCTTCTAGTTCTCTTTCTTCTTCTTCAATCTATCTAATTTCATCCTCATACTTGAATGTCTTTCTAGGTGAACTCTCACCTGGATCATATCTCTATTTATCTCTTCTGGAAGTAGTAGGCTTAAATGCAGATTCAACCTTAGGAAGGGCATCACCAAATTTTATCAACTCAAAAGCAATCAACTTACCAACCAATGTATCTCTGGTTATGTTTGTTATAGTCCAAAGCTCTTCAATAGCACTAGCTTTGACTTTGTAAGAATCAAGCAGGGATCTAAGCACTTTAGCAACAATCTTAGATTCATCTATCTTTCCACCAACACATCTAATACCACACACAAGTTCATTCACTCTTTGCATGAAATTATTAATGTTCTCATCATCACTCATTCTCAACCTTTCCTATTTCCCTTTCAAACTTTGCAACTTAGCAATCTTCACATTAGCATCACCTTCATACAAGGTTTCCAACTTTTTCCAAATCTCATAAGCAGTCTTCAAATCTATAACATTTGTCATCTCAGAATCAATCAAAGCACTCAACAAAGCTTCCTTAGCCTGGATATTATACTCAACATATGTACTATTTGATGGAGTAACATACCTATTACTTAGGTTCACCAATGCATCTTAGATGACACTCCATTCGAGTATTCCACAAAGAATAATTTGTTCCATCAAATCTCAGGCTATCTTTCTTGTAACTTGCCATCCCGGATCACCTTAAGCTATTAAACTTCTTCCAAGGAACCTACTTTGATACCAATTGTCGACAATACAAGGGCAGACAATTGAGAGGGGGGGTGAATTAGTTGTCACAAAAATTCAAAAAAATTCAACTTATTAACCTTATTCTTTGATCTGATTATTAACCATGAAAACATAAATCATCAACACATTAGAAACACACATAACACGAATATTTTTTACGTGGAAACCCTGTTAGGGGAAAAACCACAGTGGAGGTTAGTCCACAAGATTATACCCTATTAAAAGTATAATGAAAATGGGGAATGTACATGTATTCAGGCACATTGCTTAGAGCTCACTACTCAATTACAAAGGAAGACACACTATCTTACAAAGAGATTCAAATTAAAGCCATTTGGATTTTGAA
>VDFB02048874.1:0-18241 GCA_007258455.2 Sequoia sempervirens
TAGGAGTGAATAAAGATATGTAAAGATGATGGATTATGTCTAAACAACAACTTTCCATCTTATAGCTAATTAAATCCTTAATATTTGAATAGTTTAGAGCTCGAATAATGCTTGTATATGCATGTGTAGCAATAAGGGAGCCTATGTGAAGATTGAAACTTAAAACATCACTTTGGTATTTTTCCTTAGGTAGTGAAATTATATTTTGAGTAATGCAAACCTACACACATTGATATTTTTTGGCATTACATTGAGGAATTTTTTTCTCTCTTATACCTACGCTTAGCTAGACATGGAGGTATATAATATTGGTTTCTGAGTTTTTTCTATAAGTAGTTAATTTCACGGAGGAAGACTAAAATCTTCTTAATGTCATAGGTGTGAAAGCATATGAATCACTTGTTGAAGGCACCATTTTGTATTCATCAAAACTGGTTTGTTCTTTTTATGTTTCTTGCATGTGTTTTTTTAGGCTCTAGAGATGTAGCCTCAGCTCTTTCCTTTGCACTTTTCATCTATTTTGATGATTACAGTAGATTGTCTTCATAATTTTTTATGTAGATTTGTTTGTAACCTTATTTTCTACCAATCAATTTGCAAACCAGTCACATATTAAGGACCATTTCACTAACTTGTAGTCATCCATTACTTCATATGTTGCAGGTTGTGTCTGTGTGCCAATAAATCCTGATGATTGTGAGAACTTTAATCCTACAAGTGTACCCAATCTTTCTCAAGTAAAATTCTTACCTTATTTTATAGTACTTTAAATGGTTAATTGAAGGTGCTTCTTTAGATATGAGATAGTTGAACCCTGGATTAAAATATGGTATTAGATGGGCAGTATAATGATAAAACTGAGGTCCATTGAACACAAATTATGAACATAATTTACTGGACTATGAATAGTGTTACAATTATAATTATTTATCCTTTACCTACCTCTGCATTAATGAAAAAGATAGCAGATATTGGAAGTTCATTACATGTCTCATGTATGTGTTAGTATTTTAATTTTGTTTAAGTTGTTCAAGATCTGATTAGGTCAAGAATATGTTCTACAAGCTCTGTTCTCTTGACACTGCTCAACATTTTCCTACACATTTTCTCTTCAATCCAGACGTTTCTTAACTCCTTCCCTTGTTAGCCCTTGGTTGTTCTCAAGTGTAATGATTTTTCTATGCATCTTGCAGTCTGTATGTATGATCAGTCATCTCTTATGAAGCATGGATAACCTTTCATGGAATTGTTGTTGTGATTAGACAATTGCCATTATGAGAATAATCATTTAATTTGTATGGAAGTAAGTCTTTTCCATATTATTTGACTTGGTATTGTAAACTTATCTTTGTAGGATTCTCTAGGGGGGAACAACAGAACTATGATGATAGGTAGAGTTGTACAACACCATAAATCATTTGGAATTATCAATATATTGCTTATAGAATACTTTGTACAAGTAAAATGGAATGTGCAATGACAATTGGTCTCGAATTCAAATCTGAATATAAGTACATTATACACAAGAAGATGGTATCTATTCTATGATTTAAAGAACCCCAAAATAATAAAATTAATAGGTTCCATCTATTTACTTTCTCTTAGACACTTGTTTAATCGGCGAGACACTCAGAATGTCTTGTTGATAACCAGCAGTGTTCAAAACTCCTGAAGAGGTCAGATCGGTGTGACATTGTATCTGTCTTGCCAACGGAATTCATCAGCAAGACATGGACTATCGGAGTGAGTTTTCTATCCTATGCCGATGATTTATCTCTCACTGATGGGTTGGCTTCGATGGTAATCGCCAAGAGTCTCTTCGATGACATGGTGTAGGTCTATTTAAAACTCCTAAAGAGGTCAGATTGGTGTGACATTGGATTTGTCTTGCCGACGGAAGTCATTGGAAATATATGGACTATCAGAGTAATTTTTCTATCCTATGTCGATGATTGATCTCTCATCGATGGGTTGGCTTCGGTGGTCATCACCAAGAGTCTCCGCAATGGTACATTTCAACGAATATTTTTAAAGAAAAAACTGCATTGTTTCGTCACAATTTCAACGAAGTCCATTGAAAGATCACCGAAAAGGTCCGACGAAGTTGCTATAGTTGTGACAAAGGCTTCGTCGTAACTCCTTTCCCATTTCGTCGAAATGGTGATGAACTTCTAGTGTTGTTTCGACGCTTCAGAAGAGCAATTGCAATTGCATTTTGGTTATAATTCGTCGGTGGATACACGAGGTTGTCGTCGATATTCCGATGAACATCTGAGTCATTTTATGATGTCGACGACCAATGAATATGCACTGTTATTTCGACATTTAATTTTTCGTCGTAATTTTGACGAAAAAAATGGTGACGAAAATTCTTTCGTCAATTCGTCAATTTTCTGACAAATGTTTGTCGAATGATTGACGAACGTTTGTTGAAAAATGGAGTGAAATTCAATAGTGTTTGGAGCTGTAGGAGACAACATTGAGGCATGAGTTTTCTTAGAAATTTGTTTGTTTCATTTATTGCTTAGGTGACCAAAATTGTTACATATTTGACAAAAAAATATCAGCATTCTCATAGATAATAAGTTTCGTCCAACTTCCCAATCTTGAATTTAAAGTGATCTTAGAGGGTAGAAATGTGCTAGTAGCTACATTAACACACAATCTCACAAAACCAATATAGATTTTTGCAGGGTAACTTTTTCAAACATTAAAATATTTCCAAAGGAGTTATCAATTCTTTAGAACATATTGTAGTTCTAGAATTCCAACGACAAACTAGGTAGGTAGATCTAGGTAGGATAAATAGCTCCCATATCCTTGGCAGAGTTGAAACTCAATTTTTATTTGCACAAGGATAGGAGGTTTATGAAGTTTTTGTCAAGATCCCAAGGGCCCCCTGTGAGAATATTATCTAGATCTTCCTTGGTAGAAATTTTGAACAAAAAGATGTCGTCAACCATAGCACTTATGGTGATATTTCCTTCAGGTTCCAATGTAACAAAGCCTAGTTCCTAACTTTGTCCACATTGGGGTGAAAATCAACTAACTTAACAACTAATAAGTTATCAATTTCCACCAACATCACATTGATAAAATCATCAAGCATACTAGTCGCAAGCCCTTCATTTGAAATAGAGAAACATGGAATGGACCACATGTTGGGTAGAGGTGTACACAAACCAATAACTTTATCCGCAAAAAAATTGGGTCCTCTACCTCAAAAAAAGAAGCAGAGATGATGGCACCTGAATCCTTTCCAAAAAATGGGGGTATAAGGGGGTCCACCTCTGGGACCCCCATAGAGGGGACCATACAAACGAATATAGCCAAACAAAAACTAAAAGGAAAAAGGAAACAAGATAGAAGAGCATATGAAAGAACCAAAAAATTGATCACGTGGAAGTAGTAGGAACCCCCCACAAATCATAGATCAGCAAAACAAGAACCAAACCAAAAATTCTAAAAAACGTTCTTGCTCCCTTTTTTTAGGTTCATCTAGAGATTATAAGTGACAAAGAGAGGATTTTTGAGTTACAAAGTTATAATACTAGTATGAGGAGAAATTTTGCGGCATTATCAAGACTTCTAATAGTCCTAGTGACATTAGAAAACATATGTACTTATAATATGATAATGAAATAATGATTTTTCTCTCTCACTAGATTTTTCATTCATTAAGGTTTTCTATGGGATATTTCACTTGTTACAGTCATTATTTGAGTTTACTTTGCATGTCTATATAATTATTTTATCTTTTATCTTTTACTAACATAAGGAATTAAAAAATATATACAAAAACATCTAATTGAGATGAATTTAATAGTGTTTAAAGGTGTTACTAGAGATTTGACAAGAGTATCCATAGGTGAATATCTCTAAGAGAACATATCTATGATCTTACATATTAAGTGATATCCTAAATCAAGTTTATATATCCTTTGATTATGTTAAATATCATTTTTTATGTATTAATTTCAATTTATGTCTTTCACACAATGAGAATGGTAGAGGATAGTGAGAGTGAAAACAAAAGTAAATGATGGAGAAGTTCATTTTAGGATGTTGGAAAAATACATTGAAATGGTTTATTACGATTGAAGAGAGGGTATATATGGTTGATAGCATGATACTAGTCTTGATATCAAAGCTAGGAATTCAAAAGGGACTAGAAGAAGAAAGAAAACCCAATAAATAGGAGTAAGAGTAAGCAGAGTCTTCATCTAAGAGATTCTTCAAAGCTAAGGAAAATTTTGATGTTTGGCCCTACTATGGTGAGATTAGTGTAGAGAAGATTGATTGATTGTCTCTTAGATGAATTTTGTACTTTAGTTTTCAATAATTTTATGCTCATCAACAAAATTCTTTTATGATATGAATCTTTCAAGGCATACTCTCATGTGATATGAGAGTATGCACATTCCTTGGAAATTTGAAATACACATCCTATATCCAAGTGGGAGGATGTAAAAATGTTACTATGCAAACAATTTTACAATATTCAAGATGAAGAGGAAAGTATGATGCATTGGAATTAATTAAGGAAACTCAAGTGCAAATGATGTAATCTTATACTAGTGAGTTTAGAAAGAAGGTGGTTCAACTTGGAAAGGATGTCATGGACCATGAGGTGTTAATGAAATGCATTAGTGGCATGTTCGGACACTTGAAAATAAATTTCATTATAGAAAAAATCTAATATATTGATGGGATGTGTTCCCAAGAACACTATTGGGCACACTACCTTGAGCTAGATACAAGTAACTCTTCCTACGAGCACAAATAGTAGAGTGAAAGAGAAATAGCTTGGTGGTGATAATAGAGAAGGAGAAAATGAAGAAGGAAATAATAATGATACTACATATAAATCACAATGGAAAAGATAATTTCTCTAATTGAGAAAGGACATTTGGATGAGACATGTTGAATTTTGCATCCCAAATTGGCACCTCATTGGGTGGAGGGGAGAGACAAGAATGCTACCTATGTGAGCAAAAGGTACAAAACTAATTGAAAATTAAAGGTATATGAAAGGTTTTATTTTTTCATAACTTTTAGGGGTGTTGGTTTGTTGAGTGTTGGTTATCCTAATTAAAAGATTCTCACTACGATTTTCTACACCAAAGATTAAGAAAAAGTAAGAAGTTTGATGTGTTGTTTGACATGTGTTTGCAAGAAACACTCACTTCTTGGAATCTGACCAAAAAAAATATCTTATAGACTAAGCACCATCCTTATCCAAATTCATTTGGTTGATTGAAGCATGGAGTGGATGTAATAGAAACTAAACAATATAAGTTGTATTTTTGGTCATGAATCTTGAGTTTAAGGATAAAATTATGGTAGATGTGATTCTCTTAGATGTCTGCGAAGTTATTTTCTAGAGCCACTACATACATGGTAGATATGTTATCTTTTATAGGAAAAAGTATTAGTATAGGCTTTATTTAAATAGGAAGGATTGTATTTTGAACTCACAAATGGGAAAGCCCAAACTATCTATGGCTAGTACTCGTATGTAAAGATTTTGATTAATGGAAGTGGGAAGATTGTTTCCTTCTTGATAAATGGAAAGGGAGAACAAAGGGAAGAAAATATAAGAGGGAATGTTTTGTTAGAAGCAAAGAGAAGAGGGTTTGTCATTGCATTGAAAATATGAGTTGTTTTTTTAGCTCAAAATGCCACCTCCTCCAACAATCATTGGTTTTGCAGCTTGTTTGGATTCTTCTAAGGTAATTTGTATTCAATTTCTTTCTAAGTATATTGATGTGTTGTTTGGATATTAAATAGAAAGGATAGATCAAGTGATCTTGAAGTGTCTCAAGAATATATCAATTTTTGATAGGGTGTAGCAATCACTTCTATATGTGTCAAGGAAGCTAAATGAACAAAGTAAATGGTATCTTAAATAAGGTATAAAGGAGTTCCTCGCCTTTAATGTAGTACTATTTTGGGGACTAAAATCCTCCTCATTGGGGAAGTGTGATAAAAATCAAATCAAAGAAACTAATCCATTGGGGTCATTGTGTTCAAGAGTGGGAGGAACTTTACTCTTATCAAAGTAAAATTTAAGGTGAACTGAATCATCTTGGAATGTCCTTAAAACAAGGGTGTAGCTTTAAAATGAAGTAGAAAATCTAAAATAATCAAATCATTGATTTTTGTAGGCATCAATTTTTTCATTGGCCATGGTGATTTCACAAACAATTAGAGGATTTTATCATGACCATAGTGAAAATATTTTAGTTTCCTTGTCATGAGAAAAAAAATTACCACCATCCAAATAGAAGTAGAATATGAATGGTTTTCTCGTTTGAATTCTCTTTTGGAATTTTCTCTTCTATTTTAGCACCACAAGAGGATAGAGGAATTTCATATAATATTTGTACACAACATTATGGGGTTGTCCCTTATCCATCCATTTTTTCATGTTCATATTCATATTGTAAGTGATAGAGCAAGTATTTATGAGTTGTAAAGGAAAATTATAAATGAGTAAATTTGTGACATTGCCAAGACTTCTAATAGTGTGAGTAGCATTATAAAACATATATACTTGTCCTATTGTAGAAAAATGAGGTTTTTCTCTCTTTCTAGATTTTCACCCTTTAGGGGTTTCTCTAGGGTATATCATTTATTACATTATTTATTTGGGTTTACTTTGTGATATGTATGTATGTATGTATGTATCTATATTTATATATGTATATATGTATATATGTATATTGTTGTGCCTCCTACACACACGCCCCACTTGGACTGGGGAAACCCCTCTTTTCATTTTGCCTCCATTGGGTCAGTTCACGTTTGCCTCAATTTTTGTGCCCCTATTTTGGACAGGTTGATCATGTGCCTCAAAATTGCAAAATTTATCATACTCGAGTTTCGGGAAGTTTCATCGATTTGCAGGAAAAATGTTGCGAGTTTCCGTTGTGTGGAAGTCACACTTCCTATCGTCGTTTGCGGGAGTTTCCTTGTGGATTTCCCTTAGCAGAGGTCCATTTGCAGTTTTCCATCACCATTTCACCATTCCTTATGGCATTTGTCATGCACCTTCCTGAAACAGAATTTATGCTCACCGCTTCCACCAATGGTATTCCCGCAACGAACTTCCTCCTCATTGCTTCTACCTGACGGGTTTCTACACCCTTACCTACTGCACATAGTTCAAATCACTTCAATTAATGATCACATTTATGGAAAAGAGGTCTATATACATGGGTCGCTCGTTAGTCATTTTCCACCTGAAAATTTCAAACTCGAAGAGCCAGAGAGCCAATTGTGAGAGCAAAATAATTTGAAGACCTAAGCATCAGTCGTCCTCTCCATTCGCATAGCAGAAGGTGGGTATTAACTTTCCTTTTCACTTTTGCGTACTCAAATTTTCTAGGGGTTGTCAATTTAGGGTTTAAAACCATTAAAATTCATGAATTTAAGTTCGGTTGGTGATAACAAACCCTAGCCTCTAAAACCCTCAAATACTCCTTTCGCGAGTTTTCAATTGGGGAAACTCATCCCTGAAATTCCATTTAAAGTAGCGAAAGCAATAGTAGCCCTCGTGCTCTTCATCCCCACACTCGAAAAGACTATAAAAATTGAAGAAAATTTCCATAACGAATCAGAGTCTTCACGGGTCCTTATTAGCAAAACTCCACTCCACCTAAGTCATTGTCTATGGCCAAACCATAACAAATTCTCACATGATAGTTTCTGAAAAACCCTTCCATGCGAAATGTCAAGCAAAACGTTGAAAATCTCCAAGACCAAACTCTTGCAGGTCCACTTCTACGGATCGCCACCATTAGAAGTCCACCCCAACCAAGCCACTATTTAATGGCGTAATCTAAATGGCCTTTCGCGCTACGACTTCTACATTATTCACCTCCATAGGAATAGACCTAAAACTAAAACATTAAAATTACTAAGTTTGAGGGTCTTTGTAGGTCTATTCTTGTGGACCGTTGTCAACGAAAAGTTGTCAGCCCCAAGCTGTTGTTTAATGGCAGATTATACATAGCTCCTTGCATCGCGATCTCCGCACCCTTCACTTTTATTGGCATCGACCGACGCTTTAAGATATTTTGTGGGATTCCTCGTGTGGGATCTGTATGCAACCTAAAATGGCCACCTAGACTTTGGGCCCCATTTATTTAATTTGTCAACATCAACTTTCTAAATCAATGATTGTTGCATTTTCAAATCAAATTTCTTAATCAATTCATAACTATTTCAAATGTTTCAATTTTCCCTAAGGTTTGAATGCTTCATTAATTTTATTTAATCAAAAGAAATAAATCCTTTTAATAAATAAAATAATGTTATTTAATTAAAGTTAATATTACTTAAATAAAATGATGCTATTTAATTAAATCTATTTTAATTAAATTATTTTATTTTATTTTATTAATATTCATTTCTAAATTACATAATCTTATTTTATTTTATTAAAAGAGATATTATCATCTTAAATAAAATAAAATAAATGAAATATCCTCTCAAGAATATCCTGTGATGAAAAAAAGGAAACAAATCAGTTAAAAGAGAAATAAACTAAAAAAAGAATTCCAATCAAGATTTGTTTCTATTTTTCTATTTATCCCACATTGCGAATTTGCCTTCAATTCCCTTTTGCCTATAAAATGAGCCCTCTCATTCTCATTTAAAAAAATCACAATTTTTACATTAGACTTATGCTACAAATTTTCTTGAATTTTATCATTTGAGATTACACATTAGTTTGATTTTATAAGCATCTTAGTTTTAGAGCATATAGTTTAATATTACATTTTAGCTTAATCTTCATAGTAGATTAATTTGCAAAATAATTCATTTATGGCATTGCATGTAGATCAATTTTCATTTCAATAAATTAGTTTGTTTATTGCATTTCAGTCATTTAGATTAGTTTTCATTGTTGCATTGCAAGAACAGGATTCATGGAGATTGGCATTCTTGCTTCTCCTCTTTGAATCTCTTGTTCTGAGACTATATTTGCAGGGGTAACTGGGTCAATCTGAGGGCCACAATATCAATCCCTGCTCTTCTCGGATATAGAGCTGTGAATTGATTTGCAAGGACTCATTATTGAGTATCCTTGCATGCAAAGATTCACAGAAGTATAATATATTTTTAGTTATACATTTTGGCACCCACCGTGGTTTTTCATCATTTTTTAAGAAATTTCGACTTTGATCTATCAAATAGTGCCTGCTGGTGCAAAACGGACTTCATAGATGTGCTCAGAAGGCCCAAAAACCCCTATTTTCATATAAAATATGATAGGGTTTGCTGAAAATTAATTTTTTAGTTTTTTGAAAAATTTCAAAACAATTGCCAGAAAAAATCCGTATATATCCGTACGGACACATCAATTTTTGTACCATTTTGATTTCTGTGCTACCTCGATTTTCGTGCATGAAGGTTTAGCTAAATATTTTATTAATTTTTTCATCTTTAAATTAATAAAAAAATTGGTTTAAAGCCTAAATGAGCATATTTAGTAAAATGGTCATATCTTGAGCATATGGTCTCCGTTTTTCGAAAACGAGATATCGTCGGAAAGCTGCTTCCGATGCCGTTCCAGTGGTACTAGTATTTTTTTTCTGATTTTGTCATTTTGATACATTTTTCGCCTGTCAAAGCCATAAGTTGTTGTTTTCACTCCGGAAGGCGTAACTTTTACATCCTGGCTCTGTTTTTCGAAAACAAATAGGCGTTGGAAAGCTGGTTCTGCCCTCTTCTCAGATATCAGACTTATTTTTTGCAAAAATTTTACCAGGTATCTAATTTATTTGTCAGAACTCAGCCTTTATCTTTTGAATTATTTTCTTGGGAAACGTGCAATCAGGTGTTTTTTTTTTAGATCCAAGAGGAATTTTTTTTTTTAATTTAGATTAGATTTTTAATTTTATTAATTTAGATTAGTTTTGTTTTAAATTTTTAGTTTAGTATTAGATTAATTTAGTTTAATTTTAGTTTTGTTAACTAATTCTTTTTAGATTAAATTTTGACTAGATTAAATTAGATTTTTAATTAATCTCTTTTTTTTTTTTTTTGATAGATTCCAACTTTTGTTCTTCTGGTTCTTCTGAATTTTTTTTCACAGCATAACAGTTTCTGCAGGACGCCAGTCAGAGAACTTGAAACACACTAACGGTTTGATTGTAGGACATGACAAAGACTTGAAAACAAACACTTACGCTTGTCAAAGATCTTATTTAAAAAAACATTGTGTTTGTTTTCCTGCTTTTCAATTCACATAGTCTAATTAGGGCTTCGTTAAAATTCTTAGGAGTTTCGATAGTGAGTAGGGAATTTGGCTCTTTGTTACATGGAGGTGATGACCATGGACAAATCCAGGCTCGATGATCTTACTAATATGACGAACTCTTAGGGAGCGGAGCAAGGTAGTGAATCTTTAGCACTTTCACTTGTCAGGGGATTATGCTCTTCTCTCATTGAGAGAATTAGAAACCCAAAAGCGTGTGGATTTGGTGAAGTGAAACTAGCTCGGTGATTAAGGTTGTTTAGCGTGTTTGGGTAAAGAGACGGGCTAGAGAAGTATGCTCTTCTCCTTTTGGGAGAATCAAAAAATCAGAAACCCAAATCCGAGCCATGTCCAGTGTCACCTTTAGAGAGGGCCTTCCGGAAGTTGAACCTCAACGACCCAATTGAGTACACACCTATCGCGGTGATTCCACCTCACTATAATAAGAAGAGCGTCTTGGTGAGTCTAAAGACTCCAAGACCATAGTAACTTTTTTTCCATGACTTGGACAATCATCATGGAAAAGCTCTGTTTATTGCACTGAGCGGCGCCGCTCCGAGCCCTGCTTGCGGGGGTGTGTGATTTTCAGGTGTTGGTGTGGCTGCGAGGCCCAAGCTCTGTATCAGAGGCACCGAAGGTTATTGTGAATGGAAGCCAAGTAAAAACCTCTTAGTTAGTTGCCTACCCGGTTCACCTCCGAAAGGAGTCATAATCTTTGTGCAAGGAGGGGGAAGAATCTCTCCGTATGTTGATCATACACAGATTCCCATCATAGGCATACACCTGGACGTTTGGAGGCGGTTGCGACACTGGCCCCTACTACAAGGGTAACCTTTGAACGTACACTGTTGAGTCCTTGGAAACACCAAAAACACGGGCGCCCTCTAGGGGGGGACACGGCTGTGTGAGGTGCACGTATGCGCATAAGCAATGGGGCAAAGGTTTTGGCTTCTCACCATTTTCTTTGGTAGGGATAGCTATGTGTTTGTTTTTGAATCTTAAACATTGTCCAAACATCTTCAAACAAGACTCCCCCGATACTATCAAGTTGTTTTGTCCTTGATAGATCTGTTATCGACTACTTTTTGTATCACAACTTGTCTGATTGAAACCTATGTGCTTGATCAAAATCTGTTGATATACTTGCTTGATCTTTGAAAACAAACAACAAACTGAAATACTGAGTTCTTCGATTAGGTGACTTGTCCCAATTTTAGAGACATGTTCTGTATTTAGGGTTTATGTGTCCTTGACCTTTTGAATTAGTGATCCTTGATCTCATAAGCAATTTTGCTTGAGATTGGCAAATTAGGAATTGTTCCTGTCAAATAGATAAATTTTTAGACTCTTTGATAACACACTTGGAGGTGCTAGTAGTCTCCTTGTCCACCCATTTTCATACAATTCAAACTCAGTACACTTTGTGTAAGTCATCCTCACGATCCATATGTGCTAGGGTGTTCACTTAGAATTGAGCACCTGCATTGGCGGTGTTGGTTTGCACCTATTTTACCTTGATTCTATTTCACCATCTCTCTGGGACAAGAGAAAACACACTATCCTAGATGCGGTATTGGCGTTTCTTAGGGTGTCTGTTTACGAACTCTCCCTTTCATGTCAGTCTATAAGATATCAAATTGAGCCAAGAAGGCGACCTCGGATAGTCTTTAACCTACTACCCCGGTTGATTTCGTCAAAGAAAGGAAAAGGAACCAATATTTGACCCGATCACCTGGAGTCAATCACGAAACTATTTTTGACCCAAAAGAGGCCATTTTAGTGACTTGAGTACCCCTCGGCACCTTCCCACTTTCGGTATGGATATGTAGGTTATCGCATCACTCGGCGGGAGAGGGAAGCCGTGGATCAAGATCTTGATGATATCTATGAACAACACAGAAACAACATGATATTTAGAAATTCTTCTCATGATAATCAACCTGGTTCACCCCTCATTAATACAAGATATTTGGATGCCCATCAATGGGATGAAAGGTATAAGAGACGAGCTCACCAAGAAAAATGGTCATAATATGAAGACCAAGACAATGAACCTCGTAATGCTCATGTCAATACAACGTATACCAATGACTTGTTCAAGCAGTCTAGACCAAGCTCACCACTTCAACATACCTCAAGGTTCACAAGTGATAGGCTTAGAAGAATTGAACGCGAAAAGAAAGCCTTTCTAGATGAACAAGCTGCAAAGCAAGAAAAGTTTAGACAACTTGAGGAAGAGAGCCAAGCTTTATTGGAAGTACAAAGGATACTCGCTCAAGAGGAGCAAGATAAGCAGTTAGCCCACCAATTAAACAAACAATACAATACAAGGGGTGCTAACATTGGACATAATTCTCCTCCTCACCCTTCGGGTACCAAAGGTAGAGGTCAAGGTTATTCCTTCTAGATCTCCTAGTCCTAGAGGAAGAAGGGAGGCCTCGGTATGCTCACTATAGGAGGCAAGCTCCTCGAAATTCAAGACCACACTCCCAACATGTGCATCCTGGTTCCCAACATGGAGGTGGTAGCTCACATTATGACTTTGATACTCAAGACTTCATGCGAATACAACAAGAGCCTATCTTTCAACAGTATGTGGAGAGGTATTTGGAACAAAACAAAGATAAGTTCTTGGAAAGTCTAATCAACAAGGGTGCCAGAGTCCCTTATAATTTTGATGTGGACAACAAAATACAAAAGCAAAATCCCTCTCAAGAGGAAGAAATTCGCCAAATGAAGCAAATGATGGAAAATGATGCAACCTAGAGCTCATTCTCACTAGACTCAATTTGTCCTAATCCATTAGGCAAGAGTGTGAATTATGAAATATTTTCAAAGAGGGTGGAATTCACAATCACACGATAAATATATGATGGCGGTGGTGATCCACCTGCGACCAATGCGTCTAGGAGTTCTATACTATGAGCTTTGAATTCCATCAGGATGACTCCTATTTGATGGGGTTGTTCCCTAGGAGTCTTAAAGGACAAGCAATGGAATGGTTTACCAATATCACTCCTCCTGTCAAGACTTTTAGAGAACTTGTTCATAGATTCGTTCAACACTTCGCATATAATCTGTCAAGATCTGTTACTATGTTGGACCTATGCAACTTGAAACAAAATCAAGGGGAACCCTTTGTTACCTTCTTGCAAAGGTGGAGGAGACAATGCTCTCGGTATCCTAGGACGATCCATGAGGATGAAAAGATTGACATACTTGTTAGTAATTTGGTGCTTGAAATGAGATATGAGATCAAAAAAATAGTTTTCACTTCCTTTGATACCATGATTGAAACTGCATGCCGCATTGAGGATGTTCTAAAAGAACAAGGCATTTTGACGAGACATAACAATAATACCAACAATGGTCAACACAACAATAAGGATAAAGGGAAGAACAACAATTGGAACAAAAACAAACAAGTTGTCAATGATGGAGTTGTGGATTCTTCCCAATCAAGAGATCAAAGTGTTCTTAATTTGACTAAGGTTGTGCAAGCAATGAAGCTTAATGCACCTCCACAACAAGAAAGTAAACCAAGATATCAAGAGAGGCCCAAAAACTAGAAGCGGAAATTTACCAAATTGGGTGACTCATATGAGGATATTCTCAAAACTCTCATTGCTAACAACTTGGCACATCCTCAGGATCCTGCAAAATTTCACATTCCGGATCCTAAGCCACATTGGTGGGATGACAAGGCATTCTGTAAATTTCATAATGGCCCTGGCCATACTGTTGAAAACTGTTGGAGATTAAAACATATCATCCAAGATTTTATAGAAAGTGGAAAGCTTCAAGTTGATGGCCTAAATACCAATGATGATCATAAGGCTTTTAAGGAACCTTTTCCTAATTACGACAAGGGGGAAACCTCTAACTCACAGAATGGCAAAGCTGCAATCAACTACACCTATCGTGGCGAGGAAAATGTGATAAACATGCTTGAAGTTGTGGAGCCAAGTGTTAATATGATAAGGAGTAAGGACCCGCATGGTTATGACTCTCCCCCTATTTTTGACAACCAACTTGTTGTGGTGCTGAGAGGTCCTCATTCTAGGTTATCTTCCCAAGCCCTTAATGCTGTTACCAGGAGTCAAGCCCCTATTATTCTTAGAGGGCCTAGTTCAGGTCCATCCAACAAATCCAAGCAAGTGGCATCCAAGAATGTCACTATAAAGTCCACCACTGCTCTCAAACCAAACTACAATCTTGTAGATCAGTTATAGAAAACTCCAGCACAGATCTCAATCTTAGAGCTTCTAGAGTTGTCCCCTAGACATAAGCAGATCCTTGAGGACGCTTTGCGCACAACAAATTTCCCCAACAACATTGATATAGACCAATTCCAAGGCATGGTGAATCACATTACTAGCCCACATTACCTCTCTTTCTCTAAAGATGATGACAAATCCCTAAGCCATCCACACAATCTTTCCCTTCACATTGAAGTCATGATTCATAAAACCTGTGTCAGGCGCGTGTTGATTGATGGGGGTGCTGGGTTAAATATCTGTACTTTGAATTTGTTAAAAACTTTGGGCTATTTAGAGCAAGTGATCGACACTAGAAAGAAGATCACCATAAGGGCCTATGATGAGGCAGAACGAAGTTCTAAGGGGTTGGTTGTCCTTCTTGTCAAGATTGGCCCAGTTGAAAAAGATATCTTGTTTCAAATTGTTGATCTTGGACCCTTGCATCACGACATTTTCTTGGGTAGACCATGGATTCATGATATCACGGTGATTAATAAGTCTACCTACCACCCGGTGTGTTAAGTTCCCCTACAATGGAGGCAATTTGCATACGGGGGATAACACACTTATCAGTGCTCAATCTAGAGGCTAATGTTCATGTCCCTCTTAACCAAGCGTGAGAGGATTATGAAACAACTGGCAATTTGTCAAAACAAATTTAAGTCCATTAGACCTTGGCATGGGGGTATCAACTTGACTCTTTTGCAAAGATGCCTGTTTCCCCTAGGACATATGGAAAGCCTTCACAGGAGATGAAACCATCATCTTCAGCAATGACAATATTTGACAAGTTTGTTGAATCCTCGGTACCAATACAAGATGAAAAAGAGGAAGTAGCTGTTCGAGATTGGATATACAAAGAGGAGAAATACCAGCACAATGAAAATTTCTCCCCCTCTCCTAAGTCCTATGGGAGAGGATATACTTTTGTCAAGAAGATGGGTTATCCAGGATATGGCCCTCTTAGTCACAGGTTAGATGCTAGAGGCGAACCACTCAATCATGATCTTTTTGCACGTAAGTCTAAGAAACCGGTTGGCCTAGGCTTTATGAACAACAATAAATGCACTGTCCCCATTTCTGATAGGCGGGATAGTAAAGATGACACAGAATATGTACCAGATTTGACCAATCAACAAGACATAACAGATGATTGGGTACCTTCAACAAATCTCCTTTGGGAAGATTCAAGAGATTTAATAATTGATAGTCCTCCTATCTCATTTGCAAGAGATAGTGACTATATGAATGCAAGATTGACTATGGATAGTGTCTCATCGGTACCTTGGATGGTGACCAGAATAATTTTTGTGATTGAGCAAATTGCTAGAGGGAGAGGAGCCTCTTCAAATCTTGAAGCTTACATCACGAGGCTCCAACAATAATTCAGAAATAGACTCTCATGAGTTTGAATGGGATTCACTCTCAGATGCAACAGTTGACTTGGATATGGATGTTGTCCACGCTTATAGTTCTCAACCTGATGTAACTGACGAGTCATGTGTTAGATTAGAAGATTGGAACCCACATGTCACATTAGTAGACGATTCTTTGCTTGCTAGGATAAATTCTGATTTAGACACTTTAGAGGGAAACTTGACAGATTCCAATTCTACAGTCACCAGAGATGACATCACCTATATCCTTAATCTTGAACCGGTCATCAACCTACCCCTTGTTCACCCCAACCTTATTGATTGGTCTCAACGGTACCAAGAGCCTCAACTCTTAACATTTCACAATGACTATGAGATCACCTGCTATCTAAATGCCATTGAACCTGTAGTCTCTTCCACCAGTGAACCATTACCGGTGTATGTGAGAACGACATGGTACCTTGGTCACAAGATAAAAGAAAGAAAAAGAATAAGAGTTCTGATGGTGAAAACCACTATGTAGCGGTGTCAGAACCAAAAAAAGTAAAAATAAAAGACGTATCCAAAGGTGAAAACCTCCCAGAGGCACCTACGGATGAGGTACTTGATAGTCTCCCAAGCTATTTCTAGGACAGATCATCAGTATTGGTTGAACCTCCTGATACATTGAATTTGGAGCGCAGAGAGTTCCAAAATTGTCCCACTTGGCTAGAAATCTTTATCCTTGAAGAAAAGCCTATCGCGAGTTCCTCAAAAGAAGGAAATTAACTTTGCATGGACATGCCAGACATGCGAGGTTCGGACACTAATCTCATTGTGCATCATTTGTCCCATAGCTCGAGGTGTGAAACAGTCAGAAATAGAAGTTGAAAAATGCACCCTCATGCAAGCTCTTTTAGTGAAAGGCTGAATTAGAAAACTAGCAAAAATTGATCCTCTCAAATACTTACTCGGTAAAGCTGCTCTCACGGGCAGACTTGCTAAATGGATGATGATTCTTTCTGAATTTGACATAGAGTATATTGAGCGCAAAGCAATCAAAGGCCAAGCTATTGCAGATCAACTGGCTAATTTTCCTATTCAAGATAATATGCCCATTCAAGTCAACTTTCCAGATGAGCATCTTATGTACATGACTGGAAGATCCTGGAAACTATTCTTTGATGGTTCATGCATGCAAAATGGTTCTGGAGCTGGTGTGTTGTTTGTTTCTCCTCATGGGTATACTATTCCTAAATCTTACAAGTTACTCTTTCCATGCACAAACAACATAGCTGAGTATGAGGCTTTGACAAATGGACTAAAATGGCCATAGAGTGGAATATCACAGAACTACATATCTATGGGGATTCTCGGTGATCATCCCAACCAAGTCAATGAATAATGCCAAACAAAAAGATGACAAGTTGGTACCTTACAAAAAATGGTTGATTCATTAAGACGGTATTTTACTTTTGTCACCTTTCAGCAAATCCCTAGGGCTGAGAACAAAGCAGCTGATGCTATGGCCACCCTTGCTTCACTTCTTCAGTTAGAGGAACATGAGTCCGGATATGAATTCCTGGTGGAAGAGCTACGATATCCCATATTTGACTCACCCGAAAGCCATGTCATTTGTACCCTTGTCAATCATGAATCCTCTCGCTATGGTGCTATTTACTCATATCTTCGTGATGGCATCATCCCCGATACATTTAACCGATCTGAAAGAAGAAACCTTATCCGCAACGCCTCTGCGCCCATTCCCTCATCTCACGGTGATTTGTATAGGAGGGTCCTGGGTAGACACTTCTTAGGTGCTTAGAAAGGAGGAATGCGATCAAAGCTAGTTGACATCCGCGAGGGGGCATGGCAGGAGGGACGATTCTAATAGTCTTTTCCATGGCTATAGAAGGTTGCTTAGGTGAGGGGTACTATTGGCCCTCACGATGCGGATAGATGCAATAGCATTTGCTAAGTCTTGTGAAATGTCGGAAACATGGACACATTACATGCTCCGGGGTAGGGAGCTAATTCCTTCTATATCTCACTGGCCATTTCAGCGATGGGCCTTTGACCTTGTTAGGCAGATTCATCCCAACTTATTAGGTGGGTATAAGTTCATTATCACTGCTACTAACTACTTCACAAAATGGGTAGAGGTTGTTCCACTTTCTATTGCCTCCGGGAAAACCGGTCAATGTTTATTTATTTTAAACCATATCATCATCGATATAGGTGCCATCTGAGATCATCGGCAATGGAGGTCAGTTCAAAACAAGGACATAAAGAACTACGCAAAGATTCAAAGATAAAGCAACATTGGTCCTCCATTTACATCCCGAAATGAATTGAGGCGA
>VDFB02048875.1:0-22193 GCA_007258455.2 Sequoia sempervirens
GAGATCCTTTAAACACTGATAGATGAACACTTAAGCAATCTTAAAAAGGCTTGGAAAATTTTTGGGGATTAGGATGACAGAGGGTCTAGGAATTCCAAAAAAAGGATGAAGGGAAAGAAAATGCCACATGCCCAATAGGTCAAAACACTCAAAATTTTGGTGAATTTTTAAAGTGGCCTTCAGGCATTGGGGAGATGAAGGAGATGGTAAGGCAACAAACGAAACATTGATGGATCAAAAGGCTGACAATAATGACACTTAGATGGAAATGGAAGGGCACAAGTGTGGAGTCAGGGCCAATAGGTAAATCATGCTAGTATGAGGAACATCAAAACCTCGATGGGCTAACAATATAACACTTTATCAAATTTGGATTTTGTAGCTCGAGTTTTTTGACTAAGGAACAAACATGTGGGCTAGATATAACATCTAGAGACACCATTCAAGAAAAATGATCTATTTGGAATTTCTCAGATATTTTATCAACAATAGGTCAAACACAACTAACATACACATAAAAAAAGGGTCTGAAGTAAAAAATGACACTGCAAATTTGAGTCCCAATAAGACCTAGGATGATGCAATGCACTAATAATGTTATATTCTTTTCTTACCCCTTTATAAATTGAACTCTAGGCGTGTTTAATAATAATTCCCCCAAGTTCTTTTCAAATGAGTAAATGAATGCCTTTGAATACATTGAATGATACACAAATCAACACAAACATGCACTAGGTTGGCTCACAACTAGTGAAATAGTTGACACGTGTTTGAATTTTTAGAAATTTAAGGTTCATATATTTACTAGTGCAAAAAAAACCTAGGTTAAGTCCATATCTATAGATTTAATCTTTGGTGGAAAATAATGGATCTCAAGATTAGGAATGAAATTTTTAGAAACTAGCAATAAGGGAACTAGAACATGATAATTTCATGAACCAAGTTCACACAAAAATATGACACAAATAAACCAATTATTACATTTAGGACACTCTAATAAAAATGGATCCAAAATATAAAAGAAAACAACATGCAATTTTCACCATTACATAAGTTAAATAGATAGTAAATTAATCTAAAATATAAAACCCTTTTAAAACATGATTTAATAGTTCTAAATGTATAAGAAGGTTATCATTGCCTAAATTTGACGGCTATATGGTTGTATTTAGTCAATTTTTATACAATATAATACAAAAATATGGAAGAGTATATCACATGTAAGGGGAGATATTGGATAACCATAAATTTGTTTATAGGATTGTAGTTATATTATATTTAATTTATGATATATTTATTTAAAATAAAATATATCTTAATATTTGAAGGATGGCTTTTCTTTTTGATGAATAATGGCTATATTATGTGCACAAGTCTCATGTCCATAAAATGTGCAACAAGGATTTACAACTTGTAGATGGGAGAAGTGAAACCAAGAGAAAGACTTTGATAGATAAAATACACCAAGAAAAATAAACAAACTGGATTCAATAATTACAAACCAAACAATTTATAATCTATAGTTCCAAATAACCATAAATACTAGAGATGCCATCTATGATCCAACTGAACAACCAAAGGAAAGTAGAGAGAGAATGTAATTGTCACAAAAATTTGCTTGACAAACAAGATCTATAAAAATTAAAGTGAATTTACCTGGTAATCCTATGTATTATTCATATGTCTTCTACACTTTTAAAAAGTATCCTTGAACACTTAAGTATAATTGGAAATTAATTTTGTAATTTAGATTCTCTAATAATCTTGGCATTAGTTGTTATATGTATTTATAAAGGAGGTGGGGTTGGTAGTGGTAATTATGAAACTATTTTTAATAAATTTCTCAACTTGGACATGAAATTAGAATGCTTAGCTTTTGGATTCAATTGTGTGTATTTTTGTGTCCACATAGTTGAATCCAAAAGCTAAGCATTCTAACTTCATGGACTGTGGAAAACTCATACCAACTATTAGACATGGAAGTTGAGTATTAAAGCATCTTTAATGTTGTTGGCGGGTCTCATATGAGTTGGTTGATGATTTCAAATGCTCACCTTAGGATATGGGTCATTACAAAGAAGTTACAAATCAAATATATCATCTATTATTAGTATGAAGATTTATTTTGCTATTTATGAATCATTGTGAGTTACATTTACCATTCTTAGAAGTGCTTCATTTTGGACATGGGAGTTTTTGTATTTTACCATGGTTTGATGGTACATTGTTTTGAGAAGCCATTTGTGGTATTCTTCTCCCAAATCTCTACAAAGTGGAGACATGAAATAATGATTTTATAGGTGTTGTTGAAAGTGTTGTGTGTGTGGATGTATCTCTTATTTGAATATTAATATATACTTGTCCTTTTTCTCATGTGAAGTTTTTTCTTGAAAGAATTTCTATAATTGACATTATTGATTTAAATAACCATTTTAATAATACTATAATAATCTTTTTAAATAAATAAATATTAAATTTACATACACTTAACTGTTAAATTTAGCCCTAGATTTCCATTAATGGGTGGTATGTTCTAATAATAAACAAGTTATTTAGACCTGGTTAATAACAATGGAGTTAGGTCTTAGTGGGCCCGCCCAAGCAGGCACACAAGCAAAATGAGTGCCCAACTTGCGTGGTCACAAGGATGGAGGAACATTATTCATATGTGCCATGACTGGATCTGTTAACGCAAAAAGATTCGAACGTTTGACAGGTTTTCATTGATATATATTTATAAAGAAACACATCTTATATTTTTATCAATAAATTAAGAAGTTAAGAATAGCACGGGATTAGGAGTGCTGTCATGAAAACTAGGTGGAAGGAGTGTGAAAACAAAATACACTTCTCTGCATGGGAAAATAAATTAAAAATTATAAACCTTTTATATCAGAAATAAAATTTAGTTATTAGGTGAATATTTCAAATCATTTGTTGTATAATAAAATAAATAAATTGTATATTTAATAGAGAATATTTTTGGTAATAATTGTATATATGATTTTTATATCAATATATCTAATCATATTTCACAATCAGAAACAAGAAAATGATACAATTATAGACTTTACCTAATAAATAGACCAATTGTTAAGTAAAGTCTAAATCATATCAATTTTTTTCTCTTTCTGTAAGTGGATTATAGAATATAATCTAAACGTTCAATCACAGATACATGTATTACCAAAAATTATCAGACAATCTTACAACAAATATCTTGTTAGGTAATATTAGCATGCTGATGCAACAATGGTGTCATTGTCCTGGTGTGTCATTGTCTGGTAGGTGATATAAGGATTGGCTTTGCTTTGATTATGGTGCCAAAGCACATTATTTAACTCCTATGTAAGATGGAGAATCTCTGGAAATCCCTAAATTTAGAATATTTAATGTTTGTTGCTTAAATTAAGCATTCTTGGAAGTGTTGTTTCATTTTAAAGGCATTCTTTGGAATTTCCAGTGGGTAGAGGCATGCCCATATCAGATTAGGTGGTTGCTCAGACTGGGCAATTTAGTTTCCGTACTCTGAAACAACTAAGCATGGACTATTTTCATGGCCCACTATAATATGCTAGTCTATATCATAAATACAATGAATCTGTAACAAAATTAATAACAGATTTGTCGTTACATCTTTGTAGGTGTCAATGAATTTTAAATCAGCATTTTCTAAAGTGATAATTACAGTCATCTATTTTAGAGAAGAATTTACACAGTCCAAGAATTTCTGATTTTGATTTTGATTAAAATTAAATTGACAAGCAGTAGAAAACACTAATGAAATAATATAATGTTCAGCTTGAATTTTGATTTTGGTTGAAATAAAATTGAACGGTAAAATAATAAAAGTTGTTCAACTTGCATATTGAATCTGTGTTCCTTTTAAGTCCATCTCTTTTCGTAAACAGTGGACATAACCACTGTTTAAGAAAGACCCTACCCAATTACCTCGAACCTCTCACATTGCAGAAAAAATGAACAATCCGCCAGCTGTTTGCATGAAACCTTACCCAATTTACACCCAACCTCGTACATCGCAGGGAAAAAGAAAATGGTTTACTTACACTTTTTTTCATAAAAGAATGATTATTATATTAACAAATCAACAAAATTGACTACCGATCTTTTATATTGCAGGAAAAAATGTTTGCTTACTTTTTTCTTTTTAAGTGTCTGTTTATTGTTTTTTTCTTTTCTTTTATCTTGTTATCTATTTTTTGTATTCTGATAAATTATGGGCTGTGATCCAAAACATTGATAAAAGAAAATTCACACAATCAATTCCAGAAACTTTTCAAAAATAACTGCTATATTCAACAAATTAACTCTTATATTGAATATCAAATTCTGATAAATATGCAATATACATGTCCATATCGAGTAAGGACAAACCCAAGCATCCAGTTCAAGCTGCCTGAACAATTATCTGCATTCCCATTTTCAATGAGAGAAAAGTCTACAAATTAAAAAAACAATTTCAGTTAATATCTCAGATAAATAAAAAACGGTAAACGGTAAGATATAATCAACAATTTTTAATTTTAAGTGACATAACAAAGGTAAGATTAACTATTTTTAATTAAGAATGGCACAACAAAAGCAGGGAATAGCCACTAACAGCCCTTGTTCTGGTTGCATCCAATCTAAGTTTTCACAGCAATGCTGTGATTTGTCCCACTTTTTGGTGATAGCCATACTATATATTTAATATTTTAAGAAATTAACAGAAATACAAAACTTGAAAACCATAATATCTTTCAAGCTAATAGCACTTTTGAGTCTAATTACCCTTTTTTTGGTTTCGAAGGATTTGTGTTGGAACTGGCTGCTTATTTGGGTCCTTTGAAACTGAGTCTCTTGGATTTTATATCAATCAATTTCACCTACGAAGTTTATCTCTGAACTTAGCCACAGGGTGAAGATCAAGAAAAGGGAGGTACAGAAACTTGAGCAATACAATAACTGGAAAGAAATATCCTTGTATGTTATGACCTAAAACAAACAATTTTTAGGTACAGTACAAATTGGACACTGCCAACCCAATTATCTAATCCAATACTAAAGAGGCTGTAATACATATGTACCAATATTACTACACTCAAGTTCAACTGATTCTTACCACATTTGGCATAACACATGGAGCTATAGCACCTAGATTGTTGGCCCATTTTCATGCCCAATCTTGAAAATATTCTTAGAAAATTTGGCAGAAAGAAAAGCAAGAACAAGGCCTCTGTATATACAGTTACAGTACCTTTCAGGAAACACTGGTAACGACAAATATAGGAAATCAAGGCCACTGATCCCACATGAAACGAACTTTCTCATCCAATTTAGTGTAATAACAAGGCTCCTCCTCTTGAACTTGAATTATGTTTTCCTCAAATCTGGGAAAAGCTTTTTGTTCCATGCTTCCCTCCAAAGATGATGCAGGAGCCCCATATGCACATGCACCCACTTGGATCGAACTGCATATAGCTTTATTAATTTCTTTGATGTTCTCTGGATCCACAACAGTCTTTACCTGATTGTCAATCTTAAACGTATTCCTCAGACTCTGGATCTAACCATCATGACAAAGATAAAAATAGATGAGTTTGTACATATATTTCATCAAGAAACAAAACTGTTTGGACATGGAAAATTTTCACTTTTCTAGGCTCTACAAATACACTAACAAATCAATTCATGCTCACTAAAGATGGGTTACTAGGAACCATTATTTATGAACATGGATCATGAAGCTCCATTCCATAAATAGATCAAAGTTTCCAAAATGCCAACTATTTCAGACCTTTGAAATGGTTTGGACATGGAAGATTCCAACTTATTTAAGCTATAGAAGTAGATCCACATACCAATTACTCTCCAATTGTAGGCTAAATAGTGATACTTAATAAGAATGCACTGTCAGTGCATAATTGAATGCTCACCTCAGCCTGTAGTTTACTGTTCTCTTCCTTAAGGTTGACATAATGAGCCTTGAAGGCCTCATAGTCTTGCTTGAGAAGAGCATAGTCTTTTTCAAGCTGTTTGGTTTTCCACCTGGCTCTCCTGTTCTGAAACCATATTGCAATCTGCCTGGGGTGGAGACCAAGAGACCTTGCAAGCTTCAATTTTCTCTCAGGCTCCACCCTCTTCCCCAGCTCAAAGTTCTTCTCCAGAGCCCTCACCTGCTCCATAGTCAACCTCCTGCATTTCAGCTTTTTCTCTCCATTAGAGCTATCATTGTAGTACTCATCCAATTCCTCCTCACCAATGCCCTCATCAAAACTTGTATCAAAGCTGGTGGTTGAATAAGCAATGTTTCTCTTCATCTTCACCATCACTACTGCTCCAATTGGAACCACCCAATGAATGAGTTTCAAGTTATAATGGGTTTGTTTGGCAGCCTGTGAATGTCAGTACAATCAATACACACTAAAGACCAACAAGATTTGGAGTCGTCAAATCATGCCTTAAATATGTAAGTTGTCATTTCTATATCTCCACGAGGCATCAACTGGCGTCATTTTCTCCCATCTCTTTCTCCAACGTCATGCTTACGTTTTCCAGCGTACATGTCACGGCACTCAATTTTATATGAATTACTACATCTGTAAGTAGCTATTTCCTGTCAACATCAAATGTTTGATAAATTATCTATTGAAGGGTAGATTGTCACGGCGTCTGCAAAAGACTCATTAGTGATTTGACTAGGTATGGGTTTGGTTTGGGAAATTCAGAGAAATTTCGCCCTCAAATATTCCTTCCACATTATAGTCTACGAAATCCTCTAATTGTGGGATTTGTTCCCATTTGTAAGAACAATTTTTCAGTTTTATCAAAACGCACCGAATAATTACAATGTTGTGCGGTGGGATTTGTCACCCTTTATAAGACCAAAGTTTATAATTTTCTCTAGTTTCTCTAACACATGGAATATTTACAATGTTGTATAAAAATCACATCTAAACAATTTCCAAGGGAGAAAATGATGCTTAACTATGGGTTCTTTCTGATTTGATCAATTGTTATTATACAAGTGGTATGTTTTAGTGTAAACATTGTTCAATAATTTGAATTTAATTGGGTTTGAATTTGTATAATTCTTATTCATATGTCTTGGTTAGATCTACAAATGTAGAAGCGAATCTCGTTCATTTCTACAATTTGTAGAAATTATCCTACACTTTCTACAATTATGTTTAAATTTGGGCAAATACAAATTCCTCCAATTAGTCACTATGTATCAACTTGAACACAAAATTTATGAACCTAAAAAAGGTACACTTAGGGACTGCATTAATTCAAATTTGATACTTAATTTATCCAAATTCTATCACTTTTCATCTAAACATCCTTTCATCTCGAAAGTATATAATACTATTATTTAATTAATATCCTTAATTGCCAAATCCCAAAGTGTATTTAATTAATCCTCTTAATCTTTCATCAAATACCTTAAATAAATATTACATTATTTACCTCTACATGTCTTTTTTTTCATCTAATCTCTAATCTATCTTTAATTCATTAAGTGATGTACATGAGCATCTTGATTATGGTTTACATCTCCAACTTTGTGTAAGTTTGACTTAACTTATTAACTCCTCTCTAATTATCCTCTAATTACTGACAAAACCTAATTACATCTTGGCTAACCTCCTATCCCCTATACTTCCTTAATTTCTTTGCCTCTGCCAGGTTCCCTTCTTCCCTAATGGAATTTAATTCAATATTTTATTCTCCTAATCCCTTTTCCCATGCATCTTGGGAACTTTGATTTGTCACATCGCTCACATGCATAAATTTCATTTTAACCTTGTCGCATCTAATTAGATTCTTTCCAATCATTGTGAATTTAAAATTACTTTATTCTCTACTTCTCCCCACGCTAGGACACAGTGTTATCAAGGTAATTTGAAGGTATTAACCTTTCCTCCACATTACACCTTCCATATCACCTACACATCATCTCTACCTTTTAGCTATCTCATCTATACATGTCAAGATAAGTGGTGACTTCGAGCCTCAACTCACCTTAAGGCCTCTTCATTCGCCTTGTTGGATAAATCCCAACTATTGAATTTCAGAATCAAGTTTCTCTATAAATACCCCCTCCTCTAAGGCAAAAGGGGAACACTTAGCCATTTTGCAACTAAATGCTGCCATTTTGTGCACTCATCTAGCCTTCAATTTCATTCATTTGCATTTACATCCAAGCATATAGTTAAGCCTTGCATTTATCCATATCAAGAGCCATCAAGGAGCATACAAATTAAATCCAAATCAAGGGACAACCAAGGAGTTTCAGCTACAAAAAGGGAGGTATATCCATTTGCTTAATACTTTTCCCTTTGCATTTACAAATTTATGGGCTATTCTTTGATAGGCATTTTATGTTTTTCCATTGTATTTTAATCGCTAGAAAATGTTGACATTTTGGTATCACAAGTGGACAAACCACAATTCATTTTAAGATGATCTAGGAACATCCCTTACAACATCATAGCATTACCATTTGAGCACATAATAAAGCATCAACATTACATTACAAGTGTGCATCAACATTATAGGTATCATTGCATGTTTTGCATGTTGTCTGCCAACATTTTCCAATTTGTTTAGTAATAAGGGCTTGACCAAAGGAGAATCACCTTGCCTAGTAAGCTCCTAAATGGTGTTTATTAACAACATCCTTTTCAAACACACATCATTGACATCAACACAAATAAATTCTAGTGGACAAAATAAGTGAATTTTGTATCCATGAACCAAGTTCAAAATTTGCATGCAAGATTCAATATCACACTCACCAATATCAATTCTGTAAGTCAGAAAGTAAACTAGGTCGTCAAAAATATTCAAAAATCACAAATTACAATCATTCTAGATTCAATTTCTAATTTCAAGTAGGAATCATCTACTATAATCAAAACCATCTCTTCTTCATCAACATTTAGGTACACACTTATTATTGTTATTTGATTCTTTTTAAAGATTCAACTAGGTATGCATTTCCAATTCTAGTTTTTTAACCTAGATTAAATTAATACTCATTATGATTTAAATAATTTACTTTGTATATTTACAATTGTGTTATTTTCCCTTACATGAATTAGTAAAATTGACTTTCAAACCCTTCTAGGATTTAACCCTAGGGGCTTGATCTTCTTTATATATTTGATTTTTTAGATGTGATAATATTGATTATTATTCCTTTATTGTAAACTTGATTAGGATTTGGATCCAACCTAGCATGTGCTTCATATTACTTTATTTTGATTGGGTTTAGATTATAATTATTATTTGGTATCTCTTTGATCCTTACTTGAACCACCCTCCCTTGTGCACTTTCTCATTGCTATATCTTTATCACATGGATGTATTTTGCTCCTTCCTTACCAATCTTGCCTCCTATGCTGGAAGCTCACTTCCTATGTCACTATGCTTTATGATTGAAGACAAAGAAAAACAACACAAGATTAATGAGCACAAAAAATTGAACAACAAGCAATTATTTTACCTTGTTTATCTTGCTCCTTCAATTGAGTTGAAAGTGAAGTGCACCCAAAAGCTTCACTTGATGTGCTCAAATTGTGTGATAAGTGTGATTGTATGAATGTAGATTGCTCTTCATTATACCAACATAACAATAAATCAAGGCTAGACTTAGATAAAATGGAAACATAAGTTAGGTATGGATATGAAGATAAATAAAGAAAAGAGGCCTTAATTTATAGATTTATCACAAAAAAACTAAGGTCCAAGATATAAATTTTGATGGAGGGTTGATATTTGAAGATTGGTGGAAGGATTAAAACCTTGTGACAAGTGTCACAAGAGGAAAGGAGATTGGTGAGGTGTAAGGAAAGGCATGCTCACACATGTGTGAGCAATATGTTGGGCTTAGGTCTAACAAGACAAAGATGGGGTGGAGGCTTGAGAGGGTTTTAGACTTACAATTTTGCATGCTCACATATGTGTGAGAAAGGAGTGGGGTGAGTAGGAATTCTCACACATGTGGGAGCATAAGGAAGGTAAGAACACTTGTTAGATAAGGTAAGTTCAAATTTTGATCCATGTGGGGATATGGAATGGCCAAGATTAAAAGTTGGAGGATTGAGGTGAGATGGAATTAAAATCTAGAAGAAAAGTTAATGGGAGCTTAACTAGCTTTAATTAATTAATTTTTCAAGTTGGAGGAATTAAAGGATTAAGGTTTTTAATTTAATTAACCTTGGGAAGAAGATGAAAATTACTTGTAAGAAGGGTAATTAAAATTAAATATTAAATTATTTAATTAACTTCGAGAATATGGGATGGTAATAAATTATGGAAATAATTAATTAAATTATAATTTATTCAATTAATTAATGTGAAAATGGTGAATCAAGGGTCAAAGGTGAATTTCTACAATGATGATACCTCTTTTGTGGCCTATATAGTGACCTAGCTACTGCTTTAACTCTACATTCATTTGATACATCTAGGGGTGTTGATTTATGTGATGTTGTAGCTAGTGAGCATATTCCTTCTCCATCTCATGATAGTCTTTATTTACATCTATGGATTCTCCTCCATATGTTTTTACTTCTTCATCGTTTCTTGTGCTATCTAGTGATGTAGATGCACATGTTTTACTTTCCAATGATGCTACTAGTCGTTCTTCTCTATTTTATTACTCTAGGTTTATTGATGATGTATTGAAAGTGAGGGTTACAATGTTATTTAATTATCTCATCATGATATGGATGATGACTAATTGATTCATAAAAAAATAGTTTATGATACACATTCTTTTAATGCACTTATTTAATAGATTTATTTAATGGTAAATATATGATCCATCTTTACATGTTAAATAATTTGTATCCTCATATTATGCTCATATACGTAATGATGATGCATTAACATAGGTATTTGGTAATGCTTTGATTAAATAAAATCAAACAATGGTTTGATTTGTGGCATACCTATTATACATATTCATACTTCACCATGTGCTTTTATAGATCATTTCACTTGTGGCTCCTAGATAAGTGTTTCATGTATGACTCTCATTTTTCAAATTTTATTAGCCCTTGTTTGGAGGATCCTATGGATTTTTCTACGAATCATGATGATATACCAAATTTTGATGTCCACATGGATCCTTCTATAGATTCTTGCAATCTTTCTCATGATATATCTTTGAGTACTTATGGGTGCATTAGTGTACACCTTATCTTGCACATAGCTAAGATATGCATACAATAAAAAAAAGTGCGAGGATATTTTACAATATTTACTAGGAATATGTGGGGATAGTATGCCACTAGTTAGTGATACCATTCATCCTCCTCCACTATTACATATGATATACATATATATGTATATGGAATGTGTTGAGAATTATCTTAAATCACATTATATGATCTCTCCATCATGAGTACATTAGACCATCTAGATAGTCATGTATTGATGATTATGAGAAAATATTCAAAAATAAAGATTCTACTAATGAGATATTTCATAATCCTTTTACATATGACATTTTGACTTATACTTCCCCAAGTTGATTTGTGGAAAATTATTTTATATTTCAAAGTATGATGGTAGAAGTGATCCATTTCTTCATTCGAGATCCTTCCAAACTACATGATTCACTTATTTTCATGAGGACAAGTTGCTTGCTAGATTTTTCCAACAAGATTGAGTGGTCATACTTTGACATGGTTTTATTCTTTATCACATGCTTCTATCACTTCTTTTGTGAACTTAGTTCATTCCCTTGTGGAATATTTTCATTATGGGTATTAAGCCTAAGAAAAGTGTTGCTAATCATGCAATGCAAGAAAGAAGAATGAGAATCAATTGATTATATGCTTATATTTCATTTTGTTACTAACATGAGTTTCACATTATAAGATGATGAGATTCAAATTTTATTTATCATGGTTTAATCCCATATATCAAAAGAGAAGTGTTTTTTAAGCCTTAACATTGCATTTAGATTTAATATGTTAGTGTGTACAAGTGTGAGCATTATTTATTGATCTAAAAATTGGATCAATGATATTGGACCATTGCCTAGTCAATGTGTCTACATTTGTGAAGATGTTGTCAAGGGTGTAGGAGATGAAATTCATCATCAAAATAAAGTATTGAGGATTGTAACAGTGTTAGAGGAGTGTCTAGGGTGGTATAAAACATCTCAGATAGTCTTTGAAATGAGTTGGAGATCCCTTAGAATGACCTGTAAAACTTATTTAAATGGTGAATTCATTGGATTTTGAAAGCGATGAATACATCATAAACCATGGTGAATGCATGATCACCTTGGTAGAATTATGAATGTCAATCAATCAAAATTATTGAGCACATCACAACGCAAACAAAATGTGGAATTCAAAGAGTTTTCATCATTTGATCTTCTAATTTGACATTTTATCTTTGTTATTTTTATATATCAAGGATTTAAGAATGTATATTCTCATCAAAAAGGGGGATCTTTGAAATTTATAGAGGAAAATTTCTCTCAACTTGATGGTGGTTAGTACAACTTTCCATGGGGGTACAATGGAACTTGAAATCCATCTCTTATTCCTATAGTTGTTGGAATCCATCTTATTACTATGGCATGGGTTGCATGTTATTATTATGGAGGAAAATTTAAGGTAGGTGTAATTGGATTGTGTTAAGTGTTGGGGCATCTCAAAATCAAGCCATGGTGTAACATTGTAAATTGCATGCCCTTGTAATTTCACATTATATTTTAGACTCACTTTTGGTGTCTACCTCCCCTAACATGTTCTTAGGTTCATCTAGCTCTTTCCTTAAATTAGCATTTTTTCACCCATGGTGTCTCCTTGCCTCCCATGGTCCCTTTTGTGAAAATTAATGTGTTAATTGTGTTAACCTTATGATTTTTTGTTGTTTGTCCTTTGTAAGAGCTAAAAATATCTAGATTGTAGCCTAACATGCTAAAGTCTCATGATAGTTTATCATTCAATATCCATTTTTTAGAATTGCACCACTCCAAACCTTCCTAGGTTGGTGGTAACCACTCTAGAGTGAATCCAAATAGATCTCTAGTCCCTAGAATCACCCATATCTCCATCATTTCTTCTCATTTTGAAAATATATCATATTCTATTATTCTCATCCATCAAATCTCTTGTATTTATCAATATACAACACTCTTTCCATTAATTTCTAATAAGTTCTAGCATTCTTGAGTATTGTGAACTCCATGTAAAAATTCTATAGCATTCAAAATCACTCCTTGAAGGTTTACCAACACTCTTCAATAGCCTTGTCTAATCAATATTCTTAAGGTGTCATTATTTTTATTTTTATTCTATTTCTTTCTTTTATTATTGTAGAATCCTTTGTTCTTGTATTTGGCACATTGGGATCTCCATTTCCTTTCAAGAATTCTCATTTACACACACTGATTTACACTCCTTATAGTTACATTCATAACATTACCATTGGCTTTTCCTTCCAAGACACACTTAGGATAAAAAACACACACACACACACACACACACACACTATTTTATATTTTTTTACGTCTTATTTGAAAGACCTTGAAATAGGGGTTTTTGTTCTCTATCTCTTATCTTGTCATTTTATTTTCATTAAAATATTTAGTTTAAATTATTTTCATTTGATTTTTCATCATACCTAGAGTATTTACTTTGTGTGTTCCTCATTCCATGCATAGTTGGTTAGTATATTTGAGGAGAGAAGTGAGTTTTCTAGTTCACTACATCCCTAAAACCATATAGATGATAGCATGTCACATGTACATATAAATGTCATGTAGGCATCCTAGCTAGAGAGCTCTAATAGCTAGCTCCAGATTCCATCTTTCTTGTTATTTTCTATTATAACATCAATTTTGTGAATTTATGTTCTAGTTAGTAGTAAACAACAATTTTCTATTTGCCTTTCTTGGTTTAGATTAGTGATTTTACATTTCTAAGTTTAAAAAAACTCCTAGGATAATATAAACATTTTATTTTAAAAAATAGTAGCAAAGCATTTCATTCCTAAACAATAGATTAATCCTAGAGTAATATAGTAGAATCATTGAATTTAGAGAATAATTTATTTTTCTAAGTTAAATTGATTTTTACCTATATTATAATTTATTGAACACACTAGTTGAAAACAATTCTTTCTAAAAATTATAAAACCTTAAAAAGAAAACCAATCTCATACACACCCTCAATTGTGTGTTGTGAGCCCTTTACATTTTATGAGGTTCACAACTCGATCACTTTATTTTAATATTTTTTGTAGGAGTATTCAAAATACAAATATATATCTTTCAAGACCTCATACAACTCCCATAAGAAAAAAAACTTGATTTCTCCAACTTTTATTTCAATCCTAATAGCATAACTCTTTCATAGTTACCTACATCACCTCCCACTAATTTTCATGTCATAGTCTCTTATGCCACCCATGTCACTAGGGTGAATGATAGAATAAACAAGTCTATTTATTTACCTTATCAAAACCTATATATACTCTAACACTTTTCTACACTAATCCACCAACTACATTGATCATGCCACCAATCCCACTCCACCCATCCCTCTCATTTTGTCATCATTGGTGTTGGATAGCCAATCCTTAATTACTTCTTCCCTATTTACTCACATGGTTGGTATGATAGACCTTCCATCTTGAGCACCTCAGAATGGACTAGTTTTTGAGTCCACCATTAATTATATTGATGTTCCAACTAACATACACGATGTATTGTTCTACATTCCTATTTTGGTAAAATAGAAAACTATTTTTGGTGCCTTGGTTGACCCAATAAGCTTGAAAAATTTAATGACTAAGGAATTCTTATATTTCAACCAAATATAATGAGATGAATATAATTCGTCTAACATTTATTTATGTATGAACTATGAATTTTTTTTTCTAATTATGGGTACCATCAACTTTTCTATTCAAGGAGGACCAATGAGCCTAGATACCTTCATCATCATTCCTACAATAGATTGATTTTTCATCTTGTTTTGGTACCTAAATATACTAAGATGAGTATGATTATTCTAATATTTATTTATGTATGGATTATGGAATTTTTGTTCCATTTATGGGTACCATCACCCTTTCTATTGAAGGAGGATCAAAGAGACTAGATACCTCCTTCACCATCATTCCAAAATTAGACTCATTTTGCATCTTTTTGGGCTCATAGTGATGTAGGTTGTTACATCTATTATTCACAAATACCTAAATTTTTACCATAGAAATATAGTGCATACTATAATATATAGTTGATATCAGCTACTCACCCTTTTTGATAAATTCACTCTTCATTAATTCTATCCCGCCCCTTATAGCCTACTTGTAGACTTAAATTGACATATTTTATAATTTATCAAAAGTACATGGTGAGCTATATTTCTTCTATAATTCCCCCAATTGCATTTATAACCCCTATAATTACTTGACAATTAGTGGTTGCTTTTGTTCCTTCTCTACTCCTAGGTCATGAAGAGGAAAGAATCCCATGTTGGTTGATCCTTAACCTTTTTCTTCTACACCTAGTGTGGTTAGACAATCTCCAATATTTGCTCTTATTTCATTTCCCATCCTTAGGATAAAATGTGGAAACCAATCTAAGTCAGATGACCCCACCCCTCCTATCACCAATTTTAGCATACACACACTATAATTAGTTGGATAAAATGAACAACTTTCATCACCATGTGTCCAATCATACTATTCACGATTCATTCCCACAAACACCATCTAGAATTATGCATCATGAATTACCTCCATGACCCCTCCTAAACTTACCACTTCTCTTCCACATAAGGAGCTTTCTAATTTAAGACCTTAGTGCATTCACAAAGTCTTGACCTCCTTCCCTTGATCCTCTTATCATTCCAAGTATTTTTAACTATCCACCCTTCTCAACTCCACTAGATTTTCCTAATGTGAGTTTTATTTCTAGCACTACCTTTTCATCCTTTATTCCTTTCATGTGCGACCACTATCAAGTGTTCCTTGAGCTTTTCCCATCTAACCTAGACATCAAAATACCTATCCCCATCCTAAATACAACCCAAAATATTACCCCACTACACTTTCTAGAGAACTAAGACTAATCCTATCTCACCACCTCTAAGCTCTTCTTTCTCACTTCTCCCTAGCATGGAGTACATTCCTCCACCCCAGTCTATTTTCACCCTTTTCTCACAAAATTATGACCTTAGTAGTGATCCAGAGTCATTAGTGTCTTATATAGATATTGATTTTCCTACTCCATATTTAGATTAATGTATGTTCAAATTAGTTATGAATATTTTAGCATTAACTTCTATGAATGTGATTATTGAAAACTTCCCCTATGAAAAATGCCATGGAGGATATTGCTCCATCCTCTCTTGCATGGAATCTTTTTAATCATTCTTCTACTAATGATACTCCTATGGTTTTCCTATCACTTATTCACCCCACTTCCACCTTTAAACTAGATTAAGGACCTTGAGAATGTCATCCTTGTCTTATATATTTATATGTTTAGATATAGTTTCTTGATTATTTGTTCTTGTGCTTTTATACCATGTATTGTTTGTTAGTTATCTTGAGGAACATTTCCACCCTTTTAGGTATATGAATACAAGAGGAACACAATGTTGTGACATTATTTTATATTTATCTCATTCTTATCTATTTTTTTTCTACCTTGATTTTGCGATATTTTAGGGATTATGCAAAGCATCAAGGTACTTAGGTTTCTTTCATGTTGAATCAAAAAATTTATTTGGTTGAATTTGTTTGTGTTATTTGTACTTATATAGGCTTGGAGATGATTATATTTAATTCCCTAACTCATGATTTTATTTCCTATATATACATACTAATTCCAAGCCTATAAATCCCTTTGTGTATTTCATGCAATATTGCTTATTTCCATGTGATATACCTATTTAGTTTGATGTAATTCTATGAGAATATTTTTGCATGTTTCATGCTTCAAACATCCTCTTTTTATGCATTTTATAGCAATCATCTTCTATATTTTATTGGTAAATTCAGGTACATATCCATATTCTTCCTAAAGCTTCTTCACCTTATTACCCTCTTTCACCTTAAAATCAATTGCACTTTCTTCATTCATGCAATTTTTAAGGGGGCATCCATTTTTGTACCTCTCATATGTGTATCTACACATATGCACACATCCACATTGTTATTATGCTCAATATAGAATTAGTAGCATATGAAACGCCTTGTAATGTTGTTTTTCTATCCCATGTGCTTTACATGGCATACTTTAGTAGCATGCGAGTCACTTAGAAATATTCCTTGCTATCCCATGCAATTCATATGTCCTACCTTTTTATACTTCTTATGTTCACCCTAAAACCAAATTTGTAGTGTTTGTGATCCATGAAGGTATTTAATAGTTCCTAGGTATATAGAACATGCTAGTCTTTGAACAATACCTTGAATTTTCCTAATAGATATTGGGACTACACCTCTCTCTTCATCATTATCTCTCTTCCCGTGTTTCTAATTTGTGTGTTTGTTAGTGTTTTCCATTCTCTTGTGTATGTTTATTATTTAGTAGTCTATCTTATTTTCTAACATAATCATTTTTTAGGTTATATTTGTCCAATCCTTTCCTTGTGTATGTTTTATATGCTACCCTAATATTACTTACAATGTAAAGGTTTTTAGGGATCAACACATTTGTTTTGTAGGTTCTTAGCCTAGGGGTATAACCACTTTTCTTGAAGAATCTTGTGCATCCTCTATAGTATCATTTTTTTCATATTCTTGAATTTATTTACTTTTATTATTTTATTTTTGTAGTTTAGCATAGCATATCACTTAGTGTAACAAGCTTGCTAAAGTGGGGAAAAATTTAATATAAAAAATTATATACCCTTGTAATTGTACATTATTTTTTGGATTCACTTTGATGCCCACCTCCCCTAGAGATTTTTAGGTTAATTTGGCTCTTTACTTAGCATTTTTTTACCCATGGTGCGAAGGCCTTGCTTCCCATGGTCCCTTTTGTGAGAATGAATATTTTAGTCATATTAACCTTGTGATTTTCTAGTGTTTGGCCTTTCTAAGAGTTGAAACTATTTGGACACAAGTGCTACATGAAATTTTTGTGCAATCCACTAATATCCTATAATAGTTTGGAATTCAGTAGCTAGTTTTGAGTATTTTAGCATATGCTACCTACTTGAGTTAGGGGTAACCACTCTAGAATAAATTTGAATAGCTCTCTAGCCCTTGAACTCACTAATACCTCCCTCCTTTCATCCCATTTTAAATCACTCTTACCAATAGTTTCTAGTAATTTATATAATTATTTAGCATTTGAACTCCATATCAACATTCTACAATATTCAAAAGCACTCATTCAAGGTCTAGAAAAATTCTTTGATAGACTTATCTCATTAAGCTTTTTGATATGCCATTATTTTTATTATTTCACTTTCCTTCTATTTATTTATTTTATTATTGTATAATACTTTGTTATTACATTTAGAACCTTAGAATATTCATTTCCTTTTAATCATTATCATTTACAAACATTAGTTTTCACTCCCTATAGTTTCATTTGTAGCATTGTCACTTCTTTTACCTTCCTAGACACACTTAGGATAAAAGCACACACCATTTTACATTTTTCTACATCTCAACTTCCCATGGAGGTCAAAAGACTAGAATAGGGGCTCAACCATTCATCATAGGCTCCTTAGCAACTCCAAAACTTTTATTTTTCAGCTTGTAAGTTTTAATTTGGAGCACTTCCCTAAAATAGGGGTTTTCACTCTCTTTCTCTTCTCTTGTTATTTAATTTTTAATACAATATATTTTTTAAATAAAAGTGTAAATCCACTAAAATTTTATTAATAAAAATAGGAATTACATATCCAAAATTGCAGTAAAAAACCCTAACCCTGCTAAGAAAATGTGTCTCAACCTTGCAAGGTACTGCTGATACAAAAGATATTGTTCAGCTGACGAAGACAGGGAGCGTGGGGGGGATTCCCCCCCCACGAGGGGTCCAGGGGGATCATCCCCTCGGTTGGGGTCCAGGGCAACGCGCCTTGGTGGGGGCTTGGGGGAAGTGCCCTCGAAAGGAAAATTCTATTTATATTTTATTATTGTAAATCTAGACCATTCATCATTATGTCTCATATTCAACAACTAATATTTTATTAGCTTGATTTTCCTTAGAAGGAAACCCTATTTTATGAGGGCATTGTATTACAATTGTGTATTGCAATTTATTTTGAGAGTCTGATAGTGACTGTGTTACCTTTGGATCTTTCAATGGTGATACTCCTGCGAGAGGCTTGCTTTGCAAGTATATTGTAATCTTTATGATTTATGAATAATATATTGGGCGGCTTTTGGAGTGTTGGGTTTTTCTCCTAAAAGGGTTTTCCCCACCTAAATCACTGTGTTGTGGTATGCATGATATTTATGTCTATTTTTGTTTGAGTTTCTGTAACTGTTAAAGATCTATAAATTTTTTGCATTATTGTCCTCTCAAGATTAGTGTAGGAAGTTGTTCCACTACCTTAGCTTCCTTACAAACCCAACTCCTTAAGAGTGATTTCAAAACACTTTTACATAAGTAGAATTCAAGATCCCTAAAGGCTAGATATAGTCGATTACAATAATCAAAAGAAGAAAGACTTTACAAAATTATAACCATAAATGAAACCCTACATGAAGAAAGGTGACAAACATTGAAAACCCTAGCCACACTTCAAACCCCAATTTTTGAAGGAGCCACATTTGTAGGAGGGGGAAATATGGAGCAAAATGTGGCTCCACTAAAGTATGTTTGATCAAAAAATGAATTGTATCATACAAGTTTTGTACCATATCAAAAATTGAGTTACTCAAGCGAGCCCACATTCTATGCAAATGACAGGAAAAATCATACGAGAAATCATCTAATAGTCCATGTGCCATCAAGCTAAGAAGGGCAATCAAAGAAGGATCTGGAAGTAAGTGTTGATGACATAAAATGTCACCAACCATGTTGGTGCCATATAGAATATCATAGTCATCTAGCATAGGGTGTAGTTTAAATTAGTTTCATTTAATTTTGTATTATACCTAAAGTAGTTTCTTTGTGTGTTCCTCATTCTATGTGGAGATGGGTATGATATTTGAGGAGAGAAGCAAGTTTTCTAGTGTGCACTGTTACTATAGTTGTAAGGATGACATCACTTCACATATGAATTCATATATCACATAAGCATCGTAATCAAACAATTCCACCATTTGGCTCTAGGTTCCATCTTTCTTGTTTCTTTCTATTCTAGCATCAATTTTATGAATTTCTATTCGAGTTAGTGGTAAAGAACATTTTTCTATTTAAATCTTTTATTTTAGCTTAATTAATTTATATATCCAAGTTTAAAATAAACTCTTGAAATAATTTAAATATTTTCTCTTTGAAAATAGTAGCAAAATATTTCATTCTTGAACAAAAAATTAATGCAAGAGTAATATAGGATAATCATTTACTAGAGAATAAATGCATATTCTAAGTTAGATTGCATTTTCTTATATTACAAGAGGTGATCTCTCATCTATGATCTTTTGTTTGCATTGATTATGAGAAATAAGTTCCTTTGGATGTTGGTTTTTTCCCACTTGAAGGGTTCCTCCAAGATAATTATCTATGTCATGATGTATTTATGTGTTGCTATCATTGTTTCAACTTTCCTTCATGGTTTATTTTATTTCCATTTAATTTACTTTGTTATATAATGTTGAGTGTATTATTATAATTTAGAGAGGGTCAAGTTTTGTGTATTGAGAATTGTTAGCTATGTTTTAACATTAAGATATTCATAGTTGACAAACCATGTGTGAGGAATAATCTCTTAATTTATGGACCAGTTATTGGAATATCATTTTTTATATTCTTGTTTTCCTAGCACTTTTCTCATGTCCATGAGGTACTATTAATACCAAACTTAGAAAATGGGGGAAATAAGGATATATAACTATCATTACTCATAGTGAGGATTATCATGGACATATAAAACTAAATAAATTAAGAGATTTTACTAGACTAGGGGAGCCTCCACATTTTATAATGGAACAATAATTGGAACACAATCTTATCATTTTTCCTCTTGCTAAACCAATGAACATTCCTAATCTTGTATTGGACAAGGTTAAATAATTTTGTACTTACCTTTGCATACATGGACATTCCACAATTGATAAATTATGTTGAAACGTCAAATTCAAGATCTTATATAAAAGATATGATATAAGTTAAGGCCATAGTTGTATTAAATTAAATGACATTAGCAATAATGAGTATATTTATTTTGATAATCATGACACACTACACATGTTGAGGTTATACATGAGGAAAATAAAAAACACATGGTATATCATATAAGTTAGTTCCTTCATAGTATATATCACACTTGCCATCTCTACAACACACTTTTGTTCATGGGTTCATGCTTCATGATGATATAGTGATGATCTAATGGAGTGCATAGATTGTGGTGATATATCATCTGAATACATTTTAATAGACCCACCTAGTATAGGGGTGAAATTTTGGTTAAATTTATTCTCCTATCCCCTTATTACACACTTCATATTATATATCATATTCTTATGATATGTCTATTTCCATGCTTTTTATTTTGGGAAAGGTTGTCTATTTTTATAAGTTACATGAATCTATGCTTGCTCAAATTGGGGTGATAATATATGGGAATCCTTCATCTTCCATTTTCACATCCATATTGGTCATAGAAATGTAAGTATTCTAGAATGCATAACTGGTTTTATAATTCTATTTTATTTTTATCATGTTTTCTTCATCATGATCATGCTTTCTATTCGTTTTATCCTATTTATTCTTACTTTCCATATCATCATTATCATGTTATGTTCTTACCAAAGTTTCCATCTACACCTATATTTACCATTCTTATATCTTATGATCCCATGTTCTCACACATATTTATGATCACCATGTTTGAATCTTTTGATCACATGAACTTATGATGATTAATATTCACCAAAATTGATCATAATGACTGTATTTATTTTTTCTTTAAATTTTTTTCTATATATAATTCATGGATATTTTTTAATGGTCCTCATTGGGGGAACCTTGATTTTCCTTTCATATATGTATGTTTTCACATTCACATCCTTCTATG